>JABCKO010015870.1:3948-63917 GCA_018855915.1 Tephrocybe sp. NHM501043
TGGCGGTACACACCGATTGATATATGATCTGATCCTCGCCTCACGTGCAGTCTGAGGATCTATCTCGTCGTCACTTTGAACCCTGGATCTCGACCACTTACACCGCAAAAACGCATACCATCCTCACCCCGCATCCGTATCTACTCACATACCACCGCCCTCTGGGTGGATACACGCGTCTTGTCAAGATGATCGGTGTCCACTTATTGCTACTGACTTCGTCTTTTCTAGTGTTGAATGCAGATGTTACTAGGGATCGACAGTGGACACATCGCTTAGGATACGTCGACTTGTGGGAGGAAGTATAGAGGCTTATCACACAGACGAGGAGGAGGGGTTAGGGGAAGGGGAGCCCGTATCTGACCATGCCGCAACCCGTACGCCGCCAATGTATTAATTCTACACAGACTGCATTACTTTGATAGTATTGCTATACACCCCAGAACACCGTTTAGCATACCAACGGCTGCTTACGCCTTGACGCCGTGCAACAGCCCTGTATTCCATAGGATGGCACTCAACGCGAACTTTGATAGCATGCATGCTGCGAACTTAGAGCATAAAAAGAGCTACACAATCTTGGGGGACGATGGCAATGACGCCGGCATCAAGATGCAACGGCGAGAAACGAGGCAGGAAAGCGGTGTATTGCGGTACTGTATGACATGGCTTTCAAATATGCCTTTTCCAAGTCTTTGAGCCACCAGCAAGGATGTCACGTTACACAGAGCTGGGGGCTTATAGATAGTCGTCAATTTGTCAAGAGAAGAAGTAGAAAAGCGCTCATGCTAAGCGAGGGCGACCCAGTGCCCATTAGCGGGAAGCTCAAATGAGGTACCACAGTAAAACAGTGTTCGATTTAGCTACCATGGTACAGCGAGAGGGGCGTAAAAAAGAGTTTATAAGAAGCGAAGAAGCGTAATGGGGGATGAGTCCGTGACGACAAGCTATATAGCTATGGTTGAAATTCTGTAAGTTATCGAAACTGAAAGTGGCATAACAAGGGACATTCATGAACGGTAAACATAACCAGCAATACCCTCATAGTTATAGCCAGTTGCAATGGCCGATCTGGCCTCTGAGCGAGATGTGGTGTAAAAGTGATCTGTCTGGCTGGGGCTGTACAGGCGGTAGAAGGGAACACCACCGCAGTTATTGTTGGGGTAGATGTAGCCGGAGGTGCCCTCCCAATTGTAGCCTTGTCCGATGGCCGAGTTGCGCTCGCTGCGGCTGATAGTATAGAAATGGTTGGTAGCCTGGGGGCTGTAGAGGCGGTAGAATGGGACGGTGCCTGGTTGGCGGGTGGGAAAAATGTAGCTGGAGACACCGTCAAAATTGTATCCGGAGACTGCTCTGTTGAAGGTATAAAGGTGGTCGGGGTTAGTAACCGGACCGTTGAAGAGGCGGTAGAAGGGTCTTGCATGCCCGCGAGACCCGCAGCTGTTCTGCAACAAGACCTCAGGCAAGTTATAAGATATCGGAATGAAGTACACCTACCCCAGAAACTTGACGAGCCTCGAGTTCAGGTTCGTCTCGCTCTAGGGAGGGTAGTTCAGGGGTAGCACCTTCCCCCACATTCTCGCGCCCCTTGAGGTCAGACTCGTCTCCCTCGGGAGAGGATAAGACAAAGGCGGCACATACCCCGGAATTTTCGGTGCAAGCCTCGAGTGCGGAACCTTTTCCCATGGGAGAGGGTAAGGCAAAGGCCGCAACAAAGAGAGTGGCGGTGGTAATGAGGGTTATGAATTTCATCTCGTTCGAGCTGTTATTATTTTTGTCGAATGAATTGCCTGTTTTTCACGACCAGAGATAACCCATATGATTGTTCGCTTTAAGGAGAATGCATTCAATATTGAAAGACACGGTGAGGTGTGGCCCACTCGGGAATTCCTCAACCAGTTAGACCTTCGTTTAATCATTTCCTTTTCTATTTGCAACGTGAAAGGAAAAGGCTAGGTCTGAAATGCAGGAACACCTTGATATAAAAAAGTAAGAAGACATGGCCAGTTGTCAGTATTAAGTGTACACTCTATACGAACGAAGTTGAATTTAAGAATAAGCTGAAGAAAAAGTCTGAACGAGGGGAGACAATCCATCCTGTTCCTCATCAGAGTAAATGGCGTACTGACTTAGCATACGGCCCGGCAAGGCCAGGGAGGACACTGTTAGTGGAGACGGCCCATTAGTACCCATCAGCTGCAGACTCAATGAAAGGCTAAAGTAAAACAGTGTCCGATTTGACTACCAGAATACAACGAAAGAGGTGTAGAGAAGGTTTGTAGTGCGCGAAGAAGTGTCAATAGATAGTAGGGAATGAGTCCATGACGAGGAGCTACACGTATATGCTGAAATTCTAAGTTATCGAAACTGTGGCGGAACAAAGAACATTCAAGGATGGTAAACATAACCAGCAATACCCTCATAATTATAGCCGGCGGTGACAGCCGAACTGGCCTCTGAGCGGGATGCGGTGTAGAAGTGATCTTTCCCTCTGGGGCTGTACAGGCGGTAGAAGGGAACACCACCACAGTTGTTGTTGGGGTAGATGTAGCCGGCGGTGCCCTCCCAATTGTAGCCTTGTCCGATGGCCGAGTTGCGCTCGCTGGGGCTGGTGGTATAGAAATGGTCGGTAGCCTGGGGACTGTAGAGGCGATAAAATGGGACGGCGCCGGGTTGAGGGTTGGGGAAGATGTAGCTGGAGACACCTTCATAGTTGTAGTCGGAGGAGGATCCCTCGGCCCTGTTGAGGCTATAGAAGTGGTCGACTACCGCATTGTTGTACCGGCGGTAGAAGGGTCTTGCATATCTGCCAGACCCACAGCTGTTCTGCAACCGAAAATTAGACAACTTGGAAATGTGAGAATGTATTGCACCTACCCCAAAATTTTGGCGAGCCTCGAGTTCAGACTCACCTCCTTCGAGGGAAGGTAAGTCAAGGGGAGCGCCTTTACCAGAATTTTCCCGAGTCTTGAATGCAGAGTCGTCTCCCTCGGGCGAGGATAAGGCGAAGGCCGCAAGAAAAAGAGTAGCAGTGGTGATGAGGGATATGAATTTCATCTTGTCCCAAGCTGTAAATCTTCAATGTCCGCGACGAAATTGTTTGCTTTAAAGACCAGAAACAGCCCATATGATTATTCACTTTAAGAAGGATGCATTCAATATTGAAAGACACGGTGATATGTGACCCACCCGAGAATTCCTCAATCAGTTAGTTCCTTGTTTGATCATTTCCGCTCCTATTTTAAGTTGTGGCGTAAAAGTAAAAGGGTAGATCAGAAAATGTGAAAACACCCTGGAACAAAAGAGTAAGAAGGCATGGCCAGCTGCCAGCATCGAATGTTCATTCTATACAAGAAAAGTCAAAAGGCGTCTAATATCTAGAGCTAGGGAGGCAAGGTCAATGGACATATGGCATTACTATGATATTCGAACGAGGGGGGTGAGGAATAAGCTGACCGAAAAAAGTCGCAACTGGACGAGGCTCAGTTCATTGTCTTCCTTATCAGAATAGGATAATATGCAAATGACACATTAATTTAGCATACGGCGCGGCGAGGACAAGGAGACCTTGTTGGTGGAGACGATCCATTAATAACCATCAGCGGCAAAATGAAGTGCCAAAGTGAAACAGTGTCCGATTTGACTATCAGAATACAACGAGAGAGCGTATAGAAGAGTCTGTAGTGGAGGAAGGAGTGTCAATATGTAGTAAAGAATGAGTCTGTGACGAGTAAGTGACAAGCTACATATCTATGCGGAAATTGGAAACTGAAGGTGCGGAACAAGTAACATTTAACGACCAAATACATATCCAGCAATACCCTCGTTGTTATAGCCACTTGCGATGGCCGAACTGCGCTCTGAGATGGATGTGGTGTAGAAGTGATCTCTCCCGCTGGGGCTGTACAGGCGGTAGAAGGGAACGCCACCACAGTTGTTGTTGGGGTAGATGAAGCCGGCGATACCCTCCGAATTGTAGCCTTGCCCGATGGCCGAGTTGCGTTCGCTGACGCTGGTGGTATAGAAGTGGTCGGTAGCCTGAGGGCTGTAGAGACGGAAGAATGGGACGGTGCCGGGTTGTCGGGTGGGGAAGATGAAGCTGGAGACACCTTCAAAGTTGTAGCCGGAGGCAGAAGCTCCCTCGCCTCGATTGAGGGTATAGAAATGATCGACTGCCGCATTGTTGTAGAAGCGGTAGAAGGGCCTTGCACGGATGCGACGCCCACAGCGGTTCTGCACTCGCAAGAAGTTAGGCAAGTTGACGATACGAGAAAGAATTGTACCTACCCCAAAATTTTGACGGGCCTCGAGTTCAGACTCGCCTCCCTCGAGGTAGGATGAGTCAAGTGCAGCACCCCCCTCGGAATTGTCGCGAGCCTCGAGGTCAAGAGAGTGTAAGTCAAAGTCAGCACCTACCCCCGAATTTTCAACGCGAGCCTCGAGGTCAGACTCGCCTCCTTCGGGAGAGGGTAAGGCAAAAGCAGCAACAAAGAGAGTGGCAATGGTGACGAGGGAGATGAACTTCATCTTGTTCTGAGCTGTGAATGCAGAATGTCAACGAAACGGCCTGCTTTTAAAGTCCAAAAACAATTCATATGATTATTCACTTTAAGAAGGATGCATTCAATATTGAAAGACACGGTGAAATATGGCCCACCCGGGAATTCCTCACTCGGTTAGTTCTTTGTTAAATAATTTGCGCTTCCATTTGTGGTGTGAAAGGGAAAGGGTAGATCGCAAAATGTGAGAACACTGAAACACGTAGGACTGTGGCTTTGTCCCTACTTTCCGAACCCCAAATTGGGTTGCACACAGTCCACCAGACAGAAGTATAGGCGAGATAGACCCAAGTCTCAACAGGTCCCTGCATGTGAATTAAAAAGCGGGCCATCTGGAGATTGAATCCGCTTATCTCGGTGCTCGCCCTACGGAGGGTCATGTAGTCAAAGAGGCTCATCGCCACCTACCCCTCTATTTGAATTCTGCCTAGTGATTTCTTTCCCCAGTAAGTAGCCATCTCGGTGGGTAGGTACTAGGCGAACAGCACTACGTAGACCTTCTCAAGTCGTCGTGTTCTCCCGAGGGTAATCATATATGGACGCAGTGCCAGTATTCGCCCTGATAACATTCAAATGCACGTTTACCCTGTAAAGTATTCAAACAATTCTGAATCTACCGAGCACTTACGTACAGGCTTCGTGCTAAATGGATTATGGGATCACCAGAGTCCAGTAGAACTAGCAACATACATAATACAATGGTCCTACGAGGTTACTAACTATGAGCACGAGGCAGAACGCGTCTTTTCCATTCCGATAGAATCGACGGAGGCGCATTTTCGCCTATAAATCCGTGATTCTCATGCAATGAAAGCGCTGCATGGTTGTCAATGTCTTGGCGGCAAGCTCAATTGGGGTGCGAAAGTAAACTGTGTACGATTTGATTACCCGAATACAACGAAATACATGTAAAGAAAATCTACAATGAGCGAAGAAGTGGAGCGAATGTAGCAAGAGATGAGTCCGTGACGAGTTACATATCTATGTGGAATTTGGAATTTGAAAGTGGCGGAACATGGAACATTTAACTACCGTAAACATAACCAGCAATACCCTCATTGTTATAGCCACGTGAGATGGCCGACCTGGCCTCTGAGCGGGATGTGGTGTAGAAGTGATGATTACCACGGGGGTTGTGCATGCGGTAGAAGGGAATACCGCCGCAGCGGTTGCCGGGGTAGATGTGGCCGGCGATGCCCTGCGAATTGTAGCCTTGCCTCATGGCCGAGTCGCGCTCGCTGGCACTGGTGGTATATAAGTGGTCGGAATTGCGGGAGTTGTAGAGGCGGTAGAATGGGACTGTGCCGGGTCTGCGGGTGGGGAAGATGAAGCTGGAGACACCTTCAAAATTGTAGCCGGAGGCAGAGCCTTCATCTCTGTTGAGACTATACATGTGGTCGTCTACCGAGCTTTTGTACCGGCGGAAGAAGGGCCTTGCATCGTTGCGAGACCCACAGTTCTGCAACAGGAAATTAGGCAAGTCGGCAGATATGAGAATGAATGAAACCTACCCTAGAATTTCCCCCGCCATTTTGGCGAGCCTCGAGTTCCGAGTCACCTTCCCCTAGGGAGGATAACTCAGGGGCAGCGCCATCATTGTCGCGAGCCTCGAGGTCAAGAGAGGTTAAGTCAACAGCAGCAGCTGTCCCCGAATTTTCAACGCGGGCCTCGAGGTCAGACTTGCCTCCTTCGGGAGAGGGTAAGGCAAAAGCAGCAACAAAGAGAGTGGCAATGGTGACGAGGGAGATGAACTTCATCTTGTTCTGAGCTGTGAATGCAGGACGTCAACAAAACGGTCTGCTTTTAAAGGCCAGAAATAACCCGTATGATTATTCACTTTAAGAAGAAGGATGCATTAAATATTGAAAGACACGGCGAGATGTGGCCCGCTTAGAAATTCCTTAACGGGATGGTTCTCTGTTTAATCATTTCCACTTCTATCTGTGGCGCGAAGGAAACTATAGGTCGAAAATTTTGAAACACCCTGGAACAAAAGAGTAGGGTGCCATGGTCCATACTTCTTGGTTCGCAAGGTAGGAGACATAGGCGGGTCAGCACGAAAGGGTTCCCGCATGCAGCATTGCCATTGATAGAGGTGCTCATCATCCGTGTATAGCTACAGCCGTAGAAGAATGACCACTTATACTCTGTAACGCATCGTATGATCAGTCTCAGATCCCTCGACGGCACGATACGGTGAGCATACAGCCATAAACAGTCGTGTGGGCCCGTGGTGAAAAAAAGAATCCTCTAAGTTCGGTCAGAATAGTGAACGTCGGCCTCAAAACAAACTACTAGATGTCTGTGAATTGATCCCTACCATAATCTATGCCGTTGCCGTCCTTTTATGTGTAGATGGGCTCAAAAGAATGTTTCTTGATGATGATGTGGGTGAGAAATAAGTGCATCAGCGGAGTTTGAACATCCTTTTCTTGAGTTCCATGTAGAAGTCCTTCGAGGTTTCTCCTGGTGATGAGGGAATTCCTGACTTTTTGTACAGGCTGATAGAACGACTCTCGATTGAGCGCATACGAAACACGATGACGATCCGACCTCTCAAGAAACGAAATGAAGTTCAATATATGTTACAAAAATGTTCCATTGACGACCACAACGATAGGGAAACTCACAATCAGTCAGGTTTACCATTTTCTTCCCGCTGTTACTCCCGCGAATGCTCAAAGATCGAATCTAAGTTGGAGACATTGCCGGAATTTAAAGTCCTCTGATCAGGACAACTTTGCGGGACGCAAGACTTGTGCCTGGGGAAGGGAGGGGCAGGGGAGGGCCAGCAACGTCGTACTTATATTGGAGGCTACGCTACAGCACGAAGATACACCTGTCTAAACGAAATTACAGAGTGGCGACATCAAAATGGGGCAGCGAGAGACGGGGCGGCAAAATGATGTATTAAGTACGGTTCAACAACACCGTGTGTTTACTCGTACGTTTAAAACTTCGCCCTACGTGGGGGCTTTGTACTGATGAAATCTGCAGTAGAATTAAACTACCTCACTCGATTACATTGCTGGTCACTACGAATTGAATCGCGCCCTCAAACATAGCCTCGTGCGAGAGGAAATAGAAAGGGTGGAAGGGGGTGACAAACCTATGCTGCGTTTACGCCAGTCCTTGCTCAAACTCAACATGGCTATGTACCCCCGGTTTGTTAAATCCCTGTGCATCCTCTGCTGCATACGATAGCGCCTGTCGGTGTCTTGTCGCTAGAGCCGTTAGAGCATACTCACCAGCCGCATCATTGTCACAGAAGGGGAGCTAGAAGCTAAATACGCATAATAACAGAGATCAGGTTTACGTTGCGGTACTCAGTCAGCATCTATGGCGAGAATGGAGCTTCACCCTTACGAGGTCCCTTTACATGAGGCTGGTCACACATATATTTGCGTTACTGGATATCGGGCATGAGGTCAACTGTTGAGCAATGAAGAGGAAGGGGAGGAAAACAATGAGAGATGGTTGGAGCACAATGGAGGGGAGGGGCATAGAGGGCGGGTGGATGGGCAGAGTTGAGGAAGAGGACGAACAAATCGACGACGACAAAAATGGAGAAGCGACGACGAGCGGACACCCGTATCTGGTACAGGAAGAGGGGAGGGAGGTAGGGGCCAGATGATCAGCGAGGAGGAGAGGACAGACGGGCTGGGAGGATAGGAGATAGGATGTAGGAGGAATGGAGCGGAACACATGGATAGTACGGGGCAGCCGCGGTCGCGCACGCCCACAACGGACACCGAGGGACGGGGACGGAGAGAGCGCACAGCGACGGAACTAAACAGACTGCGAGCGACGTCATGAGACGACACCAGACATTAACGTAGGGAGGACTCGGAGAAGCGAGCGAGCGAGGAAGGACATCAGCACAGAGGCCCATCAACACTCTGCTCGGATCACCCACACGCCTGACGCACTCACGCCAGACTCCAGAGCACCCAACCACAATAGCGGCTGAACACAAATTCATGAGGAGATGCTTGGACGTTACCATACATAAATATTGACACGGTGCCCGCCTCTTAACTCTGTAGTGTAGCTTGCCGGCGTAAATCGAACTTGATTCACTCATTCAACAGTCGAGCAGATTGAAACGAAGGGTATAACTATGTAGAATAATTTAAAAAAGATTATACTACTTTGGAGTGGATACAGACGCATATATGTGAAGGATAAGCATATAGCAAAATTCTGGGGCATAAGTATGCAATTGTGAAACTATGCACTCGTCCTGTGGCCTGTTCCACGATTTGGTTGTATAGTCTTGACATCACTTGGTGATGAAACTCTGATGGAATCACTGCACTCCGATTCTCATATTTGAGTTTCTGCACTACCAGCAAGTATCTTTATTCCACATTACGTAGGGTGGGGAGGCTTGTAGGAAGTGCCAAGAGAAGGAAGTAGAAATACGCTCATACTAAACGAAGCTACCCAGTGCGTGAGCGGCAAGCTCAAATGAAGTGCAAATGTAAAACAATATCTGATTCGGGTTCCAGTACAAGTACAACAAGAAAGGTCTAGAGAAGAGTCCGTGGCAAGCGACGTGTAGTGTCGAATGAGTCCATGACGATCAGCTACATATGTATGCACACAGGCTCTAAGTTATCGAAACTGAAAGTGGGATCATCTAAGCACGGTAAACAAAACCAGCAATACCCTCATCGTTATATCCACCTGCGATGGCCGACCTGCGCTCTGATCGGGACGTGGTATAAAAGTGATCTTTTCCGCTGGGGCTGTACAGGCGGAAGAAGGGAACACCACCACAATTGTTGTTGGGGTATATGAAGCCGGCAATGCCCTCCGGCCTGTAGCCTAGCCTGATGGCCGAAATGCGCTCTCTGGGGTCGGTGGTATAGAAGTGGTCGGTAGCCTGGGGGCTGTAGAGACGGAAGAATGGAACAGTGCCGGGTTGCCGAGTGGGGAAGATGAAGCTGGAGACACCTTCAAAGGTGTAGCCGGCGGCTGAGAGCTCGGAAGTGTTGAGGGTATAGAAGTGGTCGACTGCCGCGCTGTTGAAAAGGCGGTAGAAGGGGCGTGCACGCCTGCGAGACCCACAGCGACCCGGGTTCTGCACCAAGAATAAGTTAGGAAAGGTGGAAGATACGACAATAAATTGCACCGACCCCGAAATTTTGACGAGCCTCGAGTTCAGACTCGCCTCCCTCGAGGGAGGATAGGTCAAGGGGAGAGTCCATCCCGGAATCTTTGCGAGCCTCGAGATCAGACTCGCCTCCCTCGAGGGAGGGTAAGTCAACAGCAGCACCTGTCCCCGAATTTTCAACGCGAGCCTCGAGGTCGGACTCACCTCCTTCAGGAGAAGGTAAGGCAAAAGCAGCAACAAAGAGAGTGGCAATGGTAATGAGGGATATGAACTTCATTTTGTTCCAAGTTGTGAATGAAGAACGTCGACGAAACTGCCTGCTTTTAAAGACCAGAAATAACCCATATGATTATTCATGTTGAGAAGGATGCATTCAAAAGTTAAAGACACGGTGAGATGTGGCCCGCTCAGGAGTCCTTCAACCAGTTAGCTCTTTATTTAATCATCTCTTCTTCTATTTGTGGGGTGAAAGGAAAAGATAGGTCAGAAGATGTGACAACAAAATCTTGAACCCCAAGCGTAGGCCGCATTCAGCTTCCCAGCTCCGCAGGTAGGAGACATATGCAGGGTAGCACCAATGGGTTTTTGCCTGTCACTTAAGAAGCAGAGATCAGGACTTAGGCAAAAATTGAACGAGATATTGATAAAAGTGCGCACTGTCCTTATGCGGCTACGACAATAGGAACACGGCCATGGCTATTCACCGTACGGTAGGGAGACTCGATAGTACAGTACGGTGAGCACACGCCGGCCGTAAACGGTCGTGAAAACCATGTACAGTAATAAATACTCTAAAGTCGGTAAGATTAGTGAATACTCGTCATAAATAAACTAAACAGTGTCTGGGAATTGATTCCTACCATTACGAATGCCTTTCATGCTGTTGATACTTAGGTTTAGAAGGAATGTTCCCTTCATGACGATGGAGGAGAAATCAGTGCATCCGCGGAGTTTGAACGATCCCTTTCTTGACTTCGTGTGGTCTGACCAAAGGCCAGTTTCTCTAGAACTCCCGTCGCTCTTGGAATTGGAAATCTTGCTTTGCTCCAACTCATTGTCAAATGTCAATCATATGCAGCATATATTTTCATGTCAAAGCACACAATACAGTTCGTAACCGTACCGCATATATCCCTCTTCATGATCTGAGTTGCTCTCTGAGTAATTGATGATATAGAAGTGGTTGGGTAGCGGGGTTGCTGTAGAGGGAGAACAAGTTAAATTGGCTCGGAAAAATGAGGCTCGAGCCCGTTGTAGCCGGGGGCAGAGTTAAATTCTGGCCGGCTGGTGGTGTAGAAGTGGTCGATAATAAGTCTTGACTGAACGTCGAATGAGATGCATTGCATGCAAACGCATAGTATACATAAACGATGGGTGAAGTGAGAGTTGATTGATGCAATTTGATGCCATGATATATATGCCTAGGATCCGGGCACCTGCAACCTTGTCCAAACAAATCCATATACCTTTTCTACTGAGGTCAAAGTTATTGCGCCATATTTCTTGAGCTACCTTGTGGGACACGTCTCTTAAACCTCTATCATGTATCTGAATGACCTCGCAATACTTGCAATTCTCTACCCTCTGATGAACCTAGGCGCGTGTATATCATGTAGTTCATTTCCCTCAGCCTTGACTGTTTGACTGACTTCTTTCCTTTCTAGCGTCAATGTCACGACTTCTAAGGACTGAAACATAACACAATGCTGAAGACACGCTAACTTGTGGGATGGAGGCTGATCATCTAGACAACAAGGAGGGTTGGGGTGGTTTGGGGGGTTTACATCTGACCATGCCGCACCCGTACGCCGTTCATCTATTCAACTCTACATTGACCTAACGCTCTTCCATACCATTCTCTCGCTGGTAAATTGGTGATCCATTGTAGCCGTTTTTACAAGCGAGGATCACTTTGACTCGGGAAAAAAGTGAACATTGTCCGAGGGCTGTGCAACGTTACCTGCTAAGCCCGCGCCTGTTCTCCGTGCTGCACGATAAACAATCGTAGCAGATATACCCGCTATGGACCTTCATCAACTCAACAAAGCCTATAAAAAGCTCCGAGTACTCACTACACCACCACAGCAAGATGCCAAAGCCAAACGCAGCACTTCCGAAGCCACACCATAGACCAGCCTCGCCATCTGAAGAGGTCACGAAATCGCACTGTAAAGGAAACTGTGTACCCAGCATGATCGATATGCCTACGAGTTGCAAGGATTGAGAATGGCTTGAGCGAAAGTGGTTGGTTTCCTTACCTAACCACATTATGGTCATGATAACAGAAGAGACGAAATGAGCGCGAGCGTGTGCGAGCCCATGAGACGACTGTGGTCGGTTGTTATATGCCAACCTGAAGTAAACGAAAGGTATATTAGTCAACTGCACTCAACAGCAGCACAATATGTACATTACGCTTGCCCACACTAATGTCACAAGTGCCCATCCGGCTGAAATTCCTCCAAATTCATCTGCCCAGTCCATTAGAATGAAAGTCATTGCGCAAAGCTTTTCAAGCAACGCACGCGTAAGAGGTGCAAAGCCCTCTAAGACAGCAAATGCGGTCGAGGCGGTTAGTTGTCCAAATGCAAAGACCAATGCCAGGCCTGAAATGATTGGCCATAAATCTGTGAAAAAATGAACAGAAAGAGTAGGTAAAACCGACTGTAGAAAGTGGTTCGTGCTGTAGTGGACATTTCTCAAGTTTTGATGGTTGAATGGATAAACAACTGAATGCTGCGTTGACTGGACTTTACATATGCCCAACTGCTCGTAGCAGGCGAAACAGGAGGTCACCCTAGGTCACCAAGCTCCCTGAGGCAGTGTAAGATGCGAACTGCGTCCGCAATCATTCGTGAACCATTAATGGCTAAGAAAGCCCCATTTGGCCGCCGCAGTATCGTCTGCCAAAGGAGGAAAGAAGATCCCCTATATAGGTTGTTGAAAATAGGCCAAGTAGCAAATTAGAGCACCTCTTCCTTTCCTCCAAGGACAAGATTGGGCGAGAGATATCTGTCAATGTAAATATTGGCGAGCAATTCTTCGAGACTGAGAGAAATCGTTATGCTATGTATTTTCAGCTGTTGTGGTAAGGGCATCGACTTAATTTTTCTAGTGCCAGTCCCGTTCCGTCGAATGAGGGTCCAGGTCATGGGTTTCCGACCCTTGTACTCTATCTGGGACCAAGGATGGAGGCGAATTAGAGAAAACGATCTGATGGCAATGTCGACGATCGTTATGAAGACAGAACTGAGAAGAGGGGGGTGCCTGTGATCTGATGACATTGCGGATAAATTGAGGAGGTGTGGAAGCAATGAATGTTCGATTGCTGATTAACTTGTGTCTTAGCCTCCATTCTGAAGTAGCTGATTCTAATTCTTCTGTCAAAGGTGCGAGCTCCCTGGCTTTTTGACAGATTCTTGTTGTCATGGACATTGCCAGTAATCAATCATGTTACTGCCACAGAGCTCTCTCTCAATGCCTCCATGCCAGGCGGATTTGGTGGACTTTTGGATGAACCCCTTTGTCGAACTTCCCCTACCTTTCAATTTCCGAGTTTGAATAAACTCGAAGTCGACGGGTGGAACTTTGTAGATCTATTCGAAGGGGAAGGCTGCTCCTGGTTCCAACGAATGGCGGAGACTCCTTACGACATGCAAAACGATCGCCTTTCTATATCTTATTATTGGCCAAATGGTGAACATGACCGCTTTGACTTCGCCCTTGCGCTTCCTCATATCGGGCACTTCAGCGACGTCGAATTCGACTTCACATCATCCGAAAATGCACGGAGGTTTGATTAGGATCTTGAAACTGTCTCGATTGTCGCCAGAGCTGGCAAACGCACTGGTATCGTTCGTTTCCATGCATGACCTGCACTTGACAGACGGGACAGTGCAAATATTCAAGGTCAACCAGACCACTATCTCACTCATCTTCACCTCAAGGACATGGACTACCCCAAGGTGTCGTCTGATCTGTGTCAAATCCTCCGTGAATGGAATCGAGGGAAAAGTCTAGAAGAAGACAACTATCCGGGCTTTGAGGACGATGTCCTGACCATTTTAGCTTCCTATTAGGCACGATCCAAGATGCTCTGGCACCACTGCCCAATGCTGAGCCGTCTTACCCCTGAGGACTGTAGCTGATATTTAACCGAAGCGTTGAGAAAGATGTATGAAGCTTGTCGGGACTTTTACAACAGGTTTCACCATTTGAGTCTAGGGCTGTTCAATGCTAGTGCTGATTCATCGAACGTGCTGATAGAGGTAGTCATAGATGGCTCGGAAGCAGGGCTCCTGGCCGAAGAACAGAGAACTTAGTCGAGATGAAGATGCAGGGGGTTGTCTGTGATATATACACTGATATTAGTATGGTATTATAAATGATTTCCGAGATATGCCTCGACATCAAGATCGTGAAAGGGGTCGTAAAGAGCTATGATAGTCAATTAAGCAGAGGTAAACAAACGCAAGAGTAGCGAAATTTCACTTGACTCAATCGTCTCCAAAAAGCTTTCAAGAGATCCAAGAAATTATCACGCGATGACGGTAGGTGTCATGAGATCCACCTCCCACTCACTTATTCCTCTTTTCCCCATCGAAAAAGGCCACCAACTGTCCAACAGGCACCTTCTTCCCCATCGGCTTGAGTGGTTCTTTCGAACCCTTCCCCATCTCCTGCCGCCTCAATACGAGCGGGTCCACGAACTTCCCAGTCGGGAAGTTGTGCTCGGGGCCCGGTGCTCCCCCACCGCCAAGGCGTTCAGTTGAGCGCGAGCGCATCTTGGGCCTGAGCGGTGTTATTGGCGTAGTCTGCAGCTGCTGCACCGCTGCAAACCCATATGCCGACTGCGCACGAAGGCGGCGCTTCGAGGCCGGGGAAGGCGACGTAGACAGGGCCGTAGCTGGAGCAGAGGATGCGGAAGTAGGGCTCGACTTGTAATCTCCATTCGTGGGCGCGACGAAGCGTGCCGATGAGGACTTTCCGATTGTCTCATCTTGAAACTCGTCATCGTCGTCACCATTATCACCTGAATTGTCGGGCAACGGCGGGCGAGGGGAGGGCCCGCGGTGGAAATCGGGAGGGGATACGATAGGCTCGCCAAGGGCGACTGTGTACCGCTTCCGTGGGGTAGGGCTGACGCTCGCGGTTCGAGATGAAGGGCGCTTTGGAGTCGGGAGACCATGGGTTTGCGTCTGCACTTCGGCTTGGGCCTGTGGTGAGCTCGTAATTGCCTCTATTGGTGCTGATGGGCTCAACACCCGCTGTTGTGGGGAAGCAGCACGTGCACTGGAGGCGAGGGACGAGTTGGATGCGGTCGAAAGAATGCCGAGACCCAACCCGAGGCCTGGGACACTGAGAGGTCGTATACGTGCGGAAGAAGCAAGAGAAGATGGAGGTGAGTGGGGCGGGGAGGCAAATGGGCCTTGGAGGGGGACGGTGGAGTCCGGTGGGGTCGCGTAGTCGCCAGTGGGGTAAGGGAGACGGGTGCCAGATGCTTTGGAGGACACCATAGGGGGACTGGTCGACTCGCGAGCGGTGCCGGACACGAGGCGCGTATGTTGAGGAGTCGTCATGATTGGGGTTGTCGTTTGCATAGACGATGAGGACGAAGGCGAGGCAGGAATATCATGTACAATGTGGGTAGAGGTGGTCTGGGGCGCAATGGACACGGGTGCAGGCTGACGAGAAGGTCCCGAAGATAAATTAGATGGCGCAGTCGCGAGTTTTGCCATCTCGCGGCCTAGAGAGCCAACACGACCCTGGAGCTCTGTAATCCCGTCTTTCATGTCGCTGATCTCCTGCATGATCTCAGTGGACGCAGGAGCATCGGAATGGGACGAAGCCTTGTCCGCTTCAGCCTTTGCCTTCTCTTTCTCCTTGTCAACAAGCCAGCGTTCGACATCGCTCATACGTTCTTCGAGAGCACGCACATGCCCGACAGTCCATTTTTCGAGCTTCTCGAACCGCTTGGCGATAGTGAGCAGAGTCCCAGGGACATCGAGAGTACCTTGAGGGTTAAACTGCACGTAAAGAAGCGGTGCCTCTCTCGAAGGCGACGAGGAGACTGCATCCATTGAGCGCATAGGTGATGGAGTCAGGTTTGGTGCCATATTGGATATGCCGGGCCGCGAAGGAGTAGGCGAGGAAGGCGATGGTGGTACAGGCTTCCGATGCGGCGGTGGATGTGGGATACTCAAGTTCAGCATCGAATCGTTTGTAGAATTGATTTCAAATATCTCTTTCTCCTTGCTTTTACTTTTGCCCTTCTTGTCCTTTTCGCGCGCCTTGGCGTCGAGTATGACTTGTTGAGCAGGCGTCAGAGGTTCTTTCTCCTTTGTCGGCGTGAGTTTATTCTTCGCCGCCGTCCACCAGTTCCCCGGCGACTCCTTCTGCGAGCCAGACGGAGAGGGTGGGTTAGAATCCAGGGCATGTGAGGGCGGAGGAGGAAGGCTCCGTGTGCTGCTCATCATGGCAAGTACGCGTTCCTCGACTAGTTTCCTCTCTTCAGCCTCCCTCGTCAAGATTCGCTCAGCTTCTTTCCTGCTTTTCTCCCTTTCACGTTCTGCCTCTGCCTCCAGCTCAGCGTCCGTAGGCATGGAACCAGATGCCCGAGACCCCATCCCAAGGAAGTTTCCTACACGATGTGTGAAGCTCGCAGCAAGATGTGAAACCGATGATGACGGAGACGGAGATCGCTCAGTCCACTGACGGCGATCTTCAGGATCATCGTCCTCATCATCCGAAAAGTTGTTCGGCTCGATTCCTGTGGAGGTGTCGTCTGGTACAAAGCCATTTCGTAAGGGTGAAGGTGGACGCCCTTGTGGCCTTTGAACTTCAGGCTATGAAACGTTGATTTGTGCTCAAAAAGGACAGAAAAAATACGAACTGCGCTGAGAGAGGCATTAGATGCAGGCGACGTCAGTCTCCTCTGTTGCTTGGAATTACCGACATTTGTGGGCTGAAGATTGGTTTGACTGAGAGATGTCGTCGACCGGTGCGCCATAGTCGCCACCGGGCCTCTTGCTGGCCGCTTCCTCGGTGGCCGTCAATGTTGGCAGTCCAGGAGTCGAACGATGTAAGGGAGAATGTGGTCTCGTGACTGCGACACGTATCGGAGTTCGAAAAATGTATCACTTCAAACTTCCCCTCCTCAAACGTTCTTGAGTAGCTACTTCTGCGCATCCTGATTCCTTTCGCATGCTCTAAAGAGTCTGACTGTACCAACTCTAGTTCAACGCGGCCGGAGTCAAGCTCAAGGGACGGTTGCGACTCGACCTTTATCGCGCTTCAATGATGAAGCGATCATGACCTGTGCATGTTACGGCATGGCAGGAAGGTTTGGATTCACACCAGAAATAAGAAGTACAAGGTAGCTTTAAACCCATGCCTATAAAGAATTAGTTTAAAAAAGATCACTCAATCTATTAGTTTTGGGAACTTTCTTAAACTATTGTTTTCAGACTAGGAGTAAGGACCTTGCCAACATGTTGATTCCCGGTGTGATTCCCTCTAATTTTTCTTATATATATACTGAACGTTTACTGTAATAAGCTTACTGCAACAGATGTTATGTTGAACAACCTCTTTCACTTACTGGACTGAGTCTAGAGGTGTCTGGAGCTTGCCATTATGCCATGTTCCTGAATATCCCTGGCTCAGTCAACGACATTCAGGTACATCTCGGTTGTCATGTTTGAGAAATGCCAAGAAGTTGACATGATGCGTTCCCTGCAATCACTCAAAAGAACATATGCGCAGAATTGCGTATAGGATGCACGCAGATGCACGCGCACAATCCCGCACAAATTACCAATCTGAGAGAAAATTTCCAAGGCTTTCACTGAACGAGGATAGTATAGCCTTTGTCAAAATATTCGAGGTGATCTGATTAGTATCAAATATTGTTCTCCATAAATTTCAAGTCTAATTCAAGGGTCGCAATCGCAATCCCCTCAATAAAGGCCCCAAAGCAATCAAGGAGACCTGCTTTTTCCTCTCTTCCGATCCCTCCTTGCCCTTCCCAGCCGTAATGAAGTTCACGTCCGCCTTTATTGTCGCTGCAGCGCTCCCCCTAGCTCGTACGTGCCACCTCTTGCGTTAAGTTCAAACGTATTGACTCCCGCCCCCTCCCCACCACAGCTTGCTTTGCTGCAACGATCACACTCCTTGGCGTCTCCCCCACCACAACTGCCACGACCCCTACTGTCTCACTCCCTCAGCCTGAGTACACGATCTATCCCATTGGCACTGGTTCGAATGGCGAGACGACGTACGGCTTCGACTCCGTCGAGAGTGTATACATCGAAGCACAGCTCAACGGGGGTTTCTACACCACCAACGGCGTCGTAACAACCCACGAAGTTGTCACGCACACCATTACGACCGACCCTATTACCTATCATGGTGAGTTTTTCTTCCTCTTGTCAGGGTCTATGCCTGAACACCCGTACTTTTTGTGGCCAATACACAGCTACGATCGTTGCGGACGCAACACACCTGATCTACGAGCAAGATCCGGTCCCCACTGGCGTGGAATTGCAGCAGGGAGGCGTGAAGGAAGAGTGCTTCTTCGAGGGAAAGACGGGCCACTGCATTGAGCAATTCTGGCAGGGCACGGAGACATTTACCGAGACAACGACGTTCTCGGGCAACGTTGTTCCTGCATACACGATTGTCGTCCCTGATGCTGCAGTGACGACTAGCAAAGGCAATGGTGCGGTCCAAGGCCTTGGCCACTCCGTCGTCGGATGGGGCGTTTGTCTGGTTGCGTCAGTTTCGGCATGGGTCTTGTTGCTCTGAGTTGATAGTTTGTGAGAGGATGGCTATGTGGCGATGGCATAAGTATGAGATATAAGTCTTTTCTAAACGAGCACAAATGAAGTTGTAGTATGCTCCTCTGGGCAGTGACCACGCATAGTCAAATGGCCTTGACTCTAACATCAGCAGTGGAGATTTATCAGCCCAAGAGCTTCAGCCATTGGCAGACAAAATGCGAATTTTTGAGACTTCCTCACAAGAACGAAACAGAGGTTACCAATCATAGATTTCAAGAGATTGAGGTGGTAGTACATGGTATATGTATAAAGAGCTTGACATCACCAACTAGTACTAGTTATGACCACTCTGGTTATTCTGGTCCAGCCCTACGGTGGCCTCAGACTGATCGATAAGGGACTCCTTTTGAAGGAATGAAAGTCAGAACGAAATAAGCCAGTGTAGATGACAGGAAGAACGCTGACATCGTTCTGGTTGGAGTTGCCGTTGATCGCATCGCCGGTCTTCTGGATGGTGAACTTCTGGTTCTGAAAAGAGAGCCATTAAGACGTGTCGAAGGTAAAAGTATGAGAGGTCGGACGTCGGGCTGAGTGTCTACACTGAATTCCGAGTCGTTCTCGCGTAACTCTAAGGCAATCTCCTGGGGCTGCGTAAAACAACAACATTAGAACATGGACAACAGA
This sequence comes from Tephrocybe sp. NHM501043, assembly GCA_018855915.1. Lineage (NCBI taxonomy): Eukaryota > Fungi > Basidiomycota > Agaricomycetes > Agaricales > Lyophyllaceae > Tephrocybe > Tephrocybe sp. NHM501043. The sequence continues at coordinate 23,091 of JABCKO010015870.1, forward strand.
AGATTAAGAAGATGCACCTCTATAGCAGTCTTAGCTTGTAAAGTGACGTTCCTGGGCTTGTCGGCCATGATAAGTATGAGTTGGATGTGGGTGTGGTTGGATGAGATGGTAGCGAACGGTGCTTTTGACTGAAAAATGCTAGCACTTTTATTGGATTTCGCAGCTCACCGGGAAAGATGGCCATAAGCATCACTAAGCCCATGGACAATGGGTGCCCAAGCATCTCCCAGGATTTGTAACGTTATCCAATGCCCAGCCAACTTTCAAAGCCACAGGATTAAACAGGATCATCGGCCAGTGTACATATTTTCTCATTATAGTCATACCTATACCTCAGTGGGCGGTATTTGTACAATTTTTGCGTAGATTACGTTTCTTTTGATTGAGGAAGGAAGGCCTTTAACGCGTTACAATCAGCAGGGGCGCCACATGATCACTTCAGCAGAACGGGCTCGCGCACGTCAAGAAAGAAAGCTGGATCGTTCGGAAACGTTTCGGATGCAAAGGAAAGAAAAGTATTTCCCCTGTGCGATGGACTGACCCCAGCCATATGCTCGGAAGGAACAGAGTTTCCGGCTTTCAAGCGATGCCTAGAGAATTTATTAAGTCACTGGACCGTATGGCTTGTCGCTTGTCATATATGTAATAGAATTCATTGAAAGGGTGACGAATCATCCCTGTTTCAAGAAGCTGGCATAGACGACTCGGCAGAGAACACCCCTTCGAAGACATTCAAGTTCCTGCGACCAACTTCCCCCTGGCTGTAAATGGCAAATACGATCTGGCGAAACCACCCGCGGAACTCGTTATCCATTAGAATGCCTTTCATCTCCTTGGCCACAAGATCCGGAGGGCACCGGTAAGCACCGCATCCGAAAGCACCTTGAAAAAGAATGTTAATATGAATGCCAGAAGAGAGGTGGTAGACATACCAAGCACGAGATTGTGCTGGTCATGATGCGCCGCTATCCGGAAAATGAGTCGAATCTTTCCACGAAGGTCGTCCAGGACAGATGGATCTTTGAATGTGCTTTGATCTTCTGTCAAGGGGCAATGGCGAGGGGCCGCGACTGTTATTACAGAGACTACACAGCGATCATCGGGATCGAGATATTTACAGTCGTGGTCGAGGTCGTCTTTGAATATGACTACACCTGGCGAGAAAACGCCTGCCGTAGATCCTGGGCCAGTGTTAGACCACGGATAGTACTCTTGCTTTAGAGTGTTGTAAAGTGTTGATGAGTAACATAATGCCTCTTCCTACATAATTAGTATAAGTATCATGAGTGACTATCGTTCACTCAGGTAAATGTCACACACCTGGGTTTTTGAGAGTGTGACAACCCACCCACCCCCCGGAAACTCATCACTTGCGAGGTTCAGGACAGCTGTCTTCCCAATATCTTCTCGTCGCATAATACCTCTGGTAACCGTGAAAGAGTCCCCATCTACCACACTTATTTCTGGTGCAGCGAAGTGTGGGCAAGAAGCTGGGTCGACTGGAGAAAGCTGGTCTAGGGTAAAAAATGCTGAACTGCCAGTGGCACCATCTACTGTGTGTTCTTGAATAATAGATTCAGAACGAGCGATGGTATCATGTGCTATCGCTCCCCGTCTCTGGATTGGTGTCAAGGATTTTGTCATGGGAAATGTCTTGGTAAGATTATGCCGAAGTGCGTGAAGTCTACTTGCGATAACACCCATGGAACTGCGGCCAGTGACAAATTAACTTGATGTATTCCAGGAACGGCACACAATGAAGCGCAGAGCAAGAGAAAGCAATAATGTAGTGGTGTGAGATTCAGGGCACATCAAATTTCACAAGCGCCAGACCTGCGATCATGATCATCACAAGTTTGTCATAACTGTTGCTACATATAGACATGTTTATTCATCACTCCTTGCCGGCACCATGACGTTTCTTCCTGGCTGTATTATCTTGCCAAATAACCTGTATCTCGCATCATCTGTCCACTTCTTTTCGCCTTGCTGATAGATACTGGCCCACAGACATCCAGCTCGGGCACTTGATACCGTGTTTCGGTGAACATATAATGGCCCAAACGTGTCCCAAGATGAGCATAATATCTCCAGACAAACAATTGCACCTCAAGTCATGCCTCTCATCTTCGTGCGTAATCTACAAAGGCATCGATAAACTTCTGACGCACCCCATAGGTTACTGGTAGCTCTGGCTTTCTTGGATCGCACATTGTGCTGCAGCTCTTGAAGAACGGGTACAGCGTGCGAGCGTAAGTGATTTATGGACATTCGTATGGATCAATACGCTTGCTAACCGTCAATCAGTGCCGTTCGTGAACCTCGGGTTGCTGAAATCACCAAGAACTATGAAAAGTTCGGGGACAAGTTTCACGTTGTTGCAGTCTCAGACATTGCCACAGACCAATTCCCTGATGCTTTGAAGGGTGTCGATGCTCTAATTCATACGGCGACTTCCCAACCTGAGCGATACAGTTCTGAGGCTGTACTTTCGGTATGTGATCGCAGAGTTCACTGCCATATGTCCTCATTATAACTACCCATAAGAGTGCAATCGACGGGACATTGAACGTCATTCGACAAGCGGAGAAAGCTGGTATCAAGAAAATAGTTTTCACCAGTTCTATTGTGACAGTTGTGAACCCAAACTATACTTTTACTGATCAAGGTAGACAAACTGTCGAACTCATCTGATATATATCCTGACCAGTGCCAACATACAGACTGGTACACCGCCAATAAAGAAGAGGCTTTGAAGACCAATCCATACGAAACCTACCTCTCCGCAAAAACCTTAGCTGAGAAGGAGGTATGGGCATTTGGTGAAGCCCATCCTCATTTGGACATCACAACATGTAAGCGCCTTAGCTTCACAGGCCTTCACCAATTGCATTTCTTACTCAGATACTTACCTTATTTTGTCAGTCAACCCACCCTACATTTATGGACCATTGGCGGAGACCTTCACGATCCCAACCGGCAATTATACCGCATTGTCCACCGACATCTACATTTACCGCTTCCTGAGCCCGGATGGAGGTGTTACGATGTCTGCTCTGGCCCATGCAGATGTTCGGGACATCGCTCGTGCCCATATCCTGGCCTTGAGCGCCCCGCCCACCTCCACTGTGGGTCGAAAGCGTATCCTCATTGCTTCGCCACATGGTTTTGATCCTAAGGCTACTCTCGAACTCATCGCAGACCGCCGTCCCGAGTTGAAGGCCAGACTCGCTAAGAAGATATCTTATGACTTTCCATTTGATCGTGTCCCTATCGATTTCAAGAGGATCGAAGAAGTGCTCGGTATGACGAAAGATGATTTCCGTACCCTGGATGAGACGATGCTTGATACGGTCGACAGTCTCGTTGCCCTCGAGAAGCAATGGGTTGCGCAAGGGCACGAGATTAGTATTCCGCCGAACTAATTTCAATTACATACGCAGTCAGTCCTAGCCTGTCTTGCATAGTTTTCCCGATAGAGAAATTTCGAATCAGATGTCATTGCAGCGACCGAGGGAGCTCTCGACCATCGATTTCTAACTCGCATAATAACATCGAGAACTACTGCAAAATGCCACAAGGCGTCCACGTGTGCTCGAGGTTGAAATCATAGAACGTGTATACGAATATCTTCCAGTCTTCAAGACATGGGTATAGTTACCATATCATTAGCCTGGACCCCAGCACCCAAAGCCTACCGATGTTCGGGCTGGTGGTGGCTTCCTCGCCATCTCCTTCAGCCATGACTTGTCTTCTTCGCTCAAAATTGAGTCCCCTTCGACTCGGACAACCAACGGGCCACTGTGAGTATAAGGTCCGTTAAGATGATAATAGTTATCATAGAATTTCCGGCGAACTTTGACCATCCTGCACAACATTTGCATGGAGTATCCGTTGCAATTTTTTAATGTTAACGTCCCGAGTTTCGGGACGTGATAAATATAGGACTCTGATTGTTGAAACGAGGCCAGGACTTCCAGTACGCTGTCATCGAAGCCGAGACAGCTGTCTATTTCGAGGTACAATCCTCTGTCCCATATCGTAAGGAGTTTTCGTAGATCGTGTGACAGCCCAGGATAGTCGATATTGCTGAGATGGAGTTCTAGGACACATTCAAAGACAATGCTTTGAAGGCTAACACCGTGTAAGTGTAAAAAAAACGGTCTGACTGCCCCTATAAGACCGCTAGCAAAATTTGAAGAGACCGCGGTCAACTTTAGGACGTCTACTTGCAGCTCTTCGTCCTCGTCAACCCAATCGGGCGAAATATCGTAGTCGAGATTCTCCAACTCGAGTTCGGTAAAATAACCGACATAACGGAGGGCAGGAGTGAAGTCGAATCTATCACTCTCATTCGAAGAACGATAGCAAGATATGTAAAGATGATGTATATCTTGCGAAGTCTCCAAAAATTGATGAAACCAAGAACGTTCACGATTGAATAAATCAACGAAATTCCATCCATCCAGTGTGAGCTTTGCTAACTTAGGAAATTGGAATATTTCAGTTCGGCATAGAGGTTCGTTTGAGAACCGGCCAATCCCATTTGATGTAAAAGCATTGAGACAAAGTTCTGTAAGGGCGGGTGCGACAATGAGCAGGTCACTGGTTATTCGGGGTAGTGAGGATGAGTAAGCAGTGGTGAAACGCAAAATCTCGCAGCGAGGGATATGGTGGTGTATGACACGCATAATATCTTTCAAGATATGCCGTTCAGCCTCTGGCGACAAGGTTGCGGCATTGCCCATTTGCGTAACCGTCAGCCGAACCGGGTGGCCTTGAGACCATTCAAGGGCCTGCTGGGTCTGGGAGAGTTGAAAGGCGTCGATGTAGATAATGAGGCGAGTCCAGAACTCAGGAATTCCACTCATCACTTGTCTCCAGAGCGAGCAAACTGAAGCCAACGAGTATGGGAAAAGTGAAGTATCTCCAGTGAGAAGGGTCCCCTTGTAATTGAAATCTGCTGCATCCGTAGCCCGAGTCAAATCGCGGTGCAGAAATCTGAAAATATGTTCGAGAATCTCGACAGGTAAATCGTGATCGGTCTCTAGAATCAGATCAGGAGCCATATCCAGGAGTCAAATTCCTGTAAGGAAATGGGGTTATAATATTAGGTTCATCAAGTTTGGTGAATTATGTTATACATACCTGCTTGCTTGAAACGATACACAGTGCCGCGACCTATTAGGAAAAAGATGAGGTAAGTATTGAGCAAGTATTGAGGAAATTTTCTTCAACTTATTAAACCCATTTCCTCAGCACCCACGATCACGCGATGCTCTAGGCACATCATAGGCTACTTATAATTGCCATGCTTAGCACTGTCAGCTACACACCCAAGAAACGACATATGTTATCCATATTTGCGTCAAAGGTACCCATCTTAGCCTAACAATGCTTGCACTAGTGACGCGTGAATTTCTTCAATTTATCCAGCCACCGGCACCATCCGTCTTGTTCGCGTTTTCAACGCATCAATACAGTAGCTGTTGCATCTCCTCAGTGCAAGGATAAAGTGAGGCATGAGGGAATGGGGGCTCTTTCTGTTTCACTGAAGCCAGCATCTCGACGGAATGGTCATCAAGGCTCAGGCAGTCGGTTATCGTAAAGCTCGCTCTAACGTCCCGTGTGTTGATGAGTCTGCAAAAAATCCTGCGAGAACCTGGGATAGTCGATATTGTTGAGATGAAACCGAATGAAATATCCTCTATCCAAGTCAATACCCTGCAGGGTGCGAGTACCACCATTTAAGTGTATATTTAATGGCCCATTGCCGTTTACATTGACGCTTTTGATATATGTATGACTAGAGTGGTCTCAAGATCGCCACATTTGACTGTCTGTCGTCATTGGCTTGGTTATTATCCAACATGACTATCCCTCTTATGCCCAGGCTTCGTGCAAGCGTTTTCGGTGGGATTATACTCACCATGTATATTCAATCAATCACCGTACTAATTATCCATCCACCACTATCAGGCTTCGTCATCCTGGCTGTTCTCGTGCTCCTTCCACTCTGTGCCCATGTAACTTCCACTCTAAGAGGATTTCCCTTCGACTTCACATCGTTGGGAATTTCAGTATCAGTCCTGACACTGATATCTTTACCTGTGATGTACGTGCCACTGACGTCGCTCTCTGGAATTACATTACTGATACATGCTTCCAGGCTCGTCGTCAGCAACTCAAGGAAGGACGCGTTTACCTCCATGATTGTTGTGGAGATCGTTTGGTTGGGTGAGTGCCACGTTGTACACAGTATGCGGAGTTCTCCTGTTGATCAAATTAATTCTGTAGGCTTGCTTTGGGTTTTATTCTTATCCGCCGCAGCTACTGCATCTCGAGCGGGGGCAGCATTCGGACGGAACTGCTTAAGTGAATTTGGTAAGTCGCCGATAGCGATTCCTACACGTTGATATCTGATACATTCCCTTGTCCAGTGATAGACACCACCATTTGTCGTGAAGTCAGTGCCATCCAGGCCTTTGCACACCTAGCATGGCTTACTGGTCTGTATTTCGATGTTGCCACTACGTCACAAATCTCTCAATGATCCACATAGTCTTTGGTTACCTTGTTACTCTTATCAGCTTCAGCGTTAACCTTTCGAACCGCGGTTACGGTTTGGCATCAGTCTGTAAACGAGACCGATTTCAATGCGCCACCTGTTCAACCAGCGAACCAGACCCAGCAGCACATTCCTTCTCATATACCTGCCACCTATCCTCCAGTAGCCATTCCTTCTGCTTCTGCACCCCATACCCAGGCCTAGATTTGCCGCGAAAACAGAATAAGCTCTTGAGATGGTCCCGCTGTTTCTTGCCTCGCTCATACTGGTCTCCGAGTCTTTTGTATGAACCTCTAAATTCTTATCTTTATGGGAGTTTATGATGTGTTTTAATCGTTTTATTTCTTGTGCATCCTTAGTACTTACATATACCTCGAGTCCATTGTTTCTCTAAAGTTGCGATCTCGATCTTCTTTGCTCGACATTTTAAAGTTTACGCAGAGGGATTCCAACTGAAGTCATTGCTCAATGGCATACAGGGCAGTCTTCAGCAGCTGAGGTTTGTCCAAGGTAAGCTCGGTAAGTCGCGATCCTGAGATTATCGATAGAGAGTACATGGAGCGTTCACTAATCTGATTGATGTCAAGACAGGAGTTGTTGTGATCTGTGATGCGTCCGAAATAACCATTGTTTCCAACCTGACGCCCAACGAATGCATCAATGCACACTTATCCAGGGTGTCAGGCAGGTCATAACAGATAGCATACCGTTTTTGAGATACCAAGGCTCGCCAGATGAGCCCACAACTTAAGCTCGGGCAGCGGCCAAAACTAAGAGACGGGAGACGAATATGAGCCCATCAGAACAAAAGACGCGTTCAAGAGAGCGGCATATCGTAGGAGATTGACATCAATAGCAGACTTGGAGTGCCGATGTCTCAAGTGCAATGCGCATCCAGGCACAGCAGGACTTCTGAGAGCCCAAAATTGAATGATCGTTTTCTTCATCGGCGATTCCAAACCCGCAAAGTAGAGGGAAAGCTCTCTTAAGGTAGTCTCTTTTGAAAGACATAATCGAAGGTTCGATGTCTGTCTGGCGCGTTAGTCGAACTATTTCTAAAGGATTCCGCTCCCAAGATCTGGGTTATCGTCGAGGAGTTACCAGGTAGAAAATTCATTGAGCACTTTCACATCACTCATTGTGTATGATTGCTCAAGTTCGTCCCGAAGTTCAAGAAGTTGGTCTTCCGACTTCTCAACCGGGCCTCCAAAAGTCTGATCCTTGGAGGGATAGTCTGAGCGCGAGTCTCGATTAATTCTAGAGGCTTCGTGCTCTTCCCTTCTGATCGTCTGCAAGTCAGTTCCCAAAATTGATCATTTGAAGGAATGCATTCTCGTCAGGATTGAGCTGGAGGGTGCAGCTGGGTAGTAAACCGTTACGAGATCTTTGCAGGAGATTCACAGAATTAACAATTTTTGTCTGAGGTCATCGCTACATGGGAGACACACATGGAGTCGAGGCGGAGTCACTTCTCGGGCAGGCTTCGTCAACTCACGTCCAACTGGACCTGACGGAGTTACTTTATCCAGTGTCGACTGCATCCTTTGAAGCCTGGTGCGATACTCAGCTAAGTGGAAGTAATCGTCAAATGAAGATATAATATGTATACCTCTGTGACCTCCCCTTTTAAAGCTTGATTAACGGCCGACACGCAAGGTCACAGATACTGCACCCCAACAGGGTGAGGGTGGGACATAAAATACATGGAATGCGACTTATCTCATCCTGTACCCGGCCCAGAACGATGACCAGTTGCTAGACTTTGAACAGCAGACAAGTTTATGATCCTACATATCACGCATATCTAAATGACAAGTATATAACGTATACAATGAAAGCTGTGACTCTGCATAGAGAGCGCTAGGAGAATGGATTTCATCCGTCACTGGCTGTCAGTCGGGGAAGTAGCTCGACTGAACGATGGACTAGTATTGTGCACTGCATCGTACCATTTGTGTAAGAGGCGACCATGCTGTACAGTTTACGATGAGCATTCCAGTATAAAGAAGGATAGGATGTATGCATACCTGCATGAGTGCAATGACCATTGCTTCACGTTCATCAAGGTATGCCTTGAGCGCGATTTCCTCATGCTGTAGTTCATTGCACCTTTGCGATACCTGTTCAAGAGAATTTATTATAGCCCGAGCCGTAATTTCCTTGAATAATTCGGCGGGATACGGCCGTTAGTCTCCAGTCCTGACTATGCAGATAAAACATACCGATTTGGTACGTGCAGGGGAGAAACCGCCATAGCTTTGAGCCTATCCAGTCTGAGGGTGTTAGTTCTCCGCGATGCTTCATGCTACAGCGCTGTTATTAGCTGGTTTGGGCCATAGTAAACTGAAGAACTTGCTGTATGTCCTCACAGACTATACAAAATCGAAGGCGTAATGAGAAATGTGTGATGGACGCGTTGTCACTACCGCAGGCCTGAAGCGGAGTCAGAACATCTTCCAGGTTATCAGACAACATGAGGACTAACCGAACAGTGTGACTCGAAGAGGAAACTGGCATGGGACTCATCAGGTTCATAAACATGCGAACTGTTAATAAGATGTCAATCTGGAGAAATGCTGCTATAGGCTCTTCGTGTGTTTCTTCTGCGTAGGATAGCCCAAGATCTTCTGAGTTCGACAAAGCAGAAGCGGAGGTGGTATCTACGCAAGTGAAACGAGAAACTGACGATCCAAGTCGCGTTTAACATTGCAAAAATATGTGGATCACGAGTTCACCCATCAGTTGTTTCATGGAGTATGACAATGCATCCATATTCTTCCACAAGTTCTTCCACAGTCTCAGCGTCAGTCTTGTATGAGCGAGGATACAAAATACCCTTGGCCATCGATACAGTAGAGGAGAAAGGAAGTCGATCATTCAGCTTAGGCTGGTGCTTGGTAAATCTTTATCAATCCGAATGCAGTCCATGTGAGTTGCAATGACAATGTACATATGTTGGCCTTGCAAATTATATCTCCATTGGATGCAACGATTTGGAGAAGCTCATACGAATCGCAAGTCGAAGAAGGCTTCCACCGAATCGCCATTGATTTAGATTGAGGTGAACCACCGTGTGGCCATGAGTCATAAGCCCTTCTGACCCTCATCATAGTGGCACAGAAGGTTGACATCATCCTAGACGCTCACAGGGATGTGGGAAGCTGTGGCGATTGTGGGCGCTCAAGTACTATTTCAGAGACCATGAGTCCTGAAACGGTCGTCAAAAGTCGCAACAATGAAGGACCGTGATACTCACAACCGTAACCATATGGGTGACAGAATAAGGCTATCCGATAGTTTCTATTACCGCCTGGCTGGTGTTTGTATGCATGTCGCATGTCAACCAACCTTCATTTCAATTCCAAGTGTATTAAGCAAATGTACATATGCTGCACATTCTAACCTGTGTGAAGATGATCAACGAGAGTTCCGCAATGGGTGAGCGTATCACGTACCTGCAAATACCAGCCGATCCAATTACATATTTACTTTCCACCCTTCTTTTGCGCTGCCTTTGCTTCCTTTTCCTTCTTCGCCGCATCCTTCTTTGCTTCTTCCTTTGCAATTTCGTGCGCCTTGTCGTTAAGTCCGAGTCTGTTTCTTGAAATCTGCAAACGCAGATGTAAGGGAGGTGTAGAACTGGGCAACAGGGGAGACATACCTCGATGGCGTAGAACTGAATGAAGTGTTGTGTGAGTAGTTGGAAGAGCGGAAGAGGTCGGATTGATTACCTGCATTCGGGTGACTACGAATTTGACTAGTTGAGCGTTGGTTGGATGCGAGGGCAGCGTTGAACATACCAAAGATGGTGCTCTTCTCGCCATACTCTTCGTTGGCGTCCGTACGGATCAAACAACCAAAGTTGTGCTCCTTGACCCGCTTTTCGTACCTAGATAAATTATGAAGGGGCAAGTAGCAGCAAACAGGTGAGATGGTACGCACGCCGCGTGGAACGTCCGCCACTTCTTCTTGCCATCCTCACTCTTCAAAAAGTCTTCGTCGAGTTTGATGAGCTTCGCGTTATCGTTCTCGAAAAGTTCAGGGAATAGTTCTTTGGTGTGGTCGAAGATCTCTTGGTCGAGCCTGTAACGAGAGCGGTAATTTTGACTGGTGGTTCAAGGCGACTAGATAACCACGTACTGGGTCAACTTGAGCTCCCGAGGTGCAACTTTTTCCAGGAGATTCCAGTACGTCTGAGAAAAAAATTGATCAGTCCTTGCCCAACGCCGCCGAGCCTGACAGTAACATACCTGAGCCTGTTCGACCGCCTTTACTGCAAACCTTGAAGACGAGCACTGAGCTTGAAAATGGCTTGAACGATGACATCGAGAACTCACTGCTTCTCAATCTAGGCACAGGTTCCTGTCAATGTTGGCACTCCTAAGAGCAGCGAACACTACTCACCTCCATGAGATTTTGCGCATTCTGAGGGTCAAATTTTCCAGCCATTGTGGTAGAGTGAGAGTGAGCTGCTGGCAGGGACGACGACGTGGCAGAAACTCGCTAGTTGTGTGGTTGGTGTATCCCCTGACAATAACTCCGGCAGAGGCCATGTGATGATTGATCTTAGGGGCACGAACTTATCTAATCGTAGAGCGTAAACAATGAATGACCTCGATGAGCTTGAAGCAATCTCAATGCACGATGGAAGTATTAACGAAGAGGGAGAACTTGAATACATCCACAAGATTTGGATAAGATCGTGACTTCTTGAAGGGAGAGACAACTCCCGCAAAATGATTTTCCCGATGTTGCATTCCCTTTACCCGAACGTCATTTAATAGGTACGCAAGAAACATTGTTTGTCTAGTACGACGCTACACAGAAGACCTTGTATATTTACATGTGTTGTAACAGTATGAAGACATCCGTTACTCAGGAGGAAGGAAGTCAAACAAAAGAGCTAAAATATGTTTAGATCCCCGCTAGCCGATTTGAACGACTGACCTCGTCATTACTAGTGACGCGCTCTACCAACTGAGCTAAGAGGGATCATGACTTGCCTAATATATCAATATATTGGAGAAGACACCCATCAAGGAAGCACAGTGGCGCAAATATATGCGATTCCTGATGCCCACCGAATAGGTATGCAGCACTCAGTTGGTTTCAAACAGCCTGATCTGAGACTTCATAACATATATCATGGATATATGCTCGTTACAGCCAGCATTGGTGATAACAGACCCACAACAATTCTGATCGCCTCGGAGGAATGGGCGAAGGAGTTTAAGGACCGGTATAAATGATAAGCGTGATCTGGGGCTTCCGATTCGTTGGATAAATGATGAAATACATGACCAGAGCGGGAATGACTCAAGGGTGCATACTTCGGTGCAAGAACGACAAGATATTGTGTTGATGGCAACACTTGGGGTGCTTCTCCGGCAACGTCCGAGATACTTAACCACTGAACCCCTCAGACTTGAATGCTGCTGAGAACGCCACTGTCATCCATGCTTGAGAGCTTCATCGGAAATATTCAAAGATCGCAGACTATGGTGGACAGCAGTGCCTGCGATGCTGTGCTTATACATAAACTCCCCCTGGAAATTCTTACTTGTGTTTTCGCCCTTGCGTCCGATGGCTCCACAGACCTCAATCGCATCATTGAAGGGGAAATAGTTCCGTTAATTTCCATCGCCTCCGTCTGCCGCTTCTGGAGAGATATCTGCATCTCTGACACTCTCCTATGGTCATCCTTTACCTTCACCGTAGGCCATGAATGGGGAGGAACTCTCATAGCATCCACGGAACAAATGCTCCCAGTCGTTCAGCGATTCCTACATCATTCTCATTCGTCCCAGCTCACCATTTCAGCGCGTTTTGCCTATACAGAGATCCACGACCCCTGCTTCTATGAGCTTGTCACTCATTCAGAGCGCTGGCACAACATACAACTCGATCTATCTGCCACACTGTTCAGGTTCCTTTCGCATGCAATTAAAGGGCGGATCCCACAACTTCAACATCTGACGCTCATGTCCTCGGTATTTCAAAGATACGCACCGGAATTTGTTGTTGATGGCTTTGAGGTTGCACCCCGACTGCGCACCTTAGTCTTCACAGGCCCATATTATCCACACGGAATTTACTTTCCCCACAATCAAATCGTTGAACTTGACATGCATCTACATTGCATAAATCGCACTTCTAACCCATATTTGAAGCTCAACTACCCGGCCCTTCAATCCCTTACTTTGACATTCATTCTATGGAGGTCCGACCTCGCTGTCTTTTCCTCCATATCGACACCCAATCTCAAATCACTTTGCATCGATTTCTCTCGCCTACGCGAGATTCTTGCCTGGCCCCACCGAGATTTCATTTCCTTCCTATCCCGGCCTCAGCCCGTCGTCCTCCACGAGTTGGTGCTACGATGTTCGCAGACGAGTATGTGTTCACGGAACCTCATCGAATGCCTCCGCCACCTGCCCTCTCTCGCCAAGCTGAAAGTCCTTGAACGCCATGGGCAATTCCTCTTGACGGATGATGTATTTCTGGCCCTTACGCATTCCCATAATTTCACCGGCAGCACTCAAGAAACGAATGCGTTGTGCCCGGGTCTAGTCGAACTAGACATCGGAGGGGCCAGTGATTATAACCCTGATGTCCTCGCTCAGATGGTGGAGTCGCGCGCGATGATGAAGGGCACCAATTTGACAAATCTACAATCGCTTGTCCTCCATGAATCGGTTTGGGGTGAGAGGTTCGCCCCACATGTCAGGGCAAGGTTAAGTGCACTCGAGGAGGTAGGACTTCGATTGCACATTGAATCGTGATTGCAGGGTACGTTCTCTACTTTCCGAACAAGCCTTATTTATGCAGCTACGCCGACAGGAACCTTGACGGCGGTAGAAGGTGATAACGGTCTAGGCATTGCACAAGTTACAGCAGAGGCAACAATAATACACAATGTTTGACTAAGTAGGGATTCTGATCTCTTGCCCTTGCGCAATCCACTGTTTCTCGAGGGCCATGAGGCTGTCCACCGTCTCAATCATGGTCTCCTCCACGGTTCGGAAATCGTCTTTACTCATACCCAGCACCTCCTCGATCCTTTTGAAATCAAACGGGATGCGATCGTACGGATACTCAGGGGGCATCTTCTTCGTTAGCCTTGCCTTCAACTCAGGTCGGCTATCCGCGATGAGTTCGAGAGTAGCCTTTATGTCGAAGCCATGCGGCGAAGCGATGAGGATACGCTTACGACCCACCTCGGACGAAGGTGGGGACGTCAAGGCAAGGATGTGCGCATGGGCAACGTCGCGAACGTCTGCGTGAGCTGGAGAAGACATGAAGCCTCCCTCTGGGTTAAGGAAGCGGTAGATGTAAAGGTCGGTGGACAGGGCGGTATAATTGCCGGTTGGAATGGTGAAGGTCTCCGCCAATGGTCCGTAAAGATAGGGGGGGTTGACTGACGAAAGCTTCTAAGCATGCAAGTAATGAACCGCAGATGTACGTACGCGTTGTGATATCCAAATGAGGATGAGCTTCACCGAATGCCCAGAGCTCCTTCTCTGCTAAGGTCTTCGCGGCGCGATAGGTATCAAAACCGCTAGTTTTCAAAGCCTCCTCTTTAGTAATGGAGTACCAGTCTGTAAGGAAGAGTTAGTCTCGCGATAGGGAGAAAATGTTCGATAGCCTCACCTTTATCGGTAAAAGAATTGTTTGGGTTCAAAACCGACACAATTGAACTGGTAACGACCATCTTTGTGATCCCAGCCTTCTCTGCCTGTCGGATGACATTCAGTGTCCCGTCAATTGCGCTCTGTGGGACAGGCTAAGGATAAAATGGTTTCTCCTGAGCATCGTTATCACATACCGCGAGTACGGCCTCAGAACTCTGCCTTTCAGGCAAAGAGGCTGCAGTATGAATGACAGCATCGATACCTTTCAAAGCATCAGAGAATTTGTCCGCGCCGATATTTGAGACTGCGACGGCGTGGAACCTGTCCCCAAATTTTTCGTAATTTTTGGTGAGTTCGGCGACGCGATTGGGACGAGTAGCGCTATTATAGGGATCAGTAAAGATGACAATGAATAACGAGTGTGTTACTAACGCTCTGACGTTGTAACCTTTGTACAGCAACTGGAGCACGATGTGCGATCCGAGGAAACCTGATCCGCCAGTAACCTAGAAGTTGCATCATCAGTCAATAATCGTTTCCCTTCAGGGTAATACGCACGAAGACGAGAGGCATCAGAGGATGTGGGTGGTGACTTGTATTGGATGTTATGTTTCCCCCACTTTCTGAGGGGTCGACCTTATATAGTCGATTGTCTAACTATTCGTCATCCTGAAACATGGTAATGATAAAGACAAGAGAATGCCCGAGTTTGTCCTAGTCAGCTTCAGGCAAAAATAAGCGATAGACAGACAAGTTATTCAGCTAACTGGTACAAAGGAACTGTCAGGGTCCCCGGGCAGGAGATGAAGTTAAAAGTTAAAAGTTAA
Organism: Tephrocybe sp. NHM501043; assembly: GCA_018855915.1. Taxonomy (NCBI): domain Eukaryota; kingdom Fungi; phylum Basidiomycota; class Agaricomycetes; order Agaricales; family Lyophyllaceae; genus Tephrocybe; species Tephrocybe sp. NHM501043. The sequence goes on from JABCKO010015870.1 coordinate 38,117, forward strand.
CCGGGGCGTGTGAACTTGATGAATTTCTTCAATCTTGCAATGACTGCGAATTTCAGCATAACAGTTCAAATTCATTGGAAGACAGACGCGCCAAAACTTTTCTAAACATGAGGCGCTCGAAACCTTTATAAATTCACATAAGGCTCTTCTTGCCCGTACGCGTTCAGACACAGCACGTCTTCAGACCTCGAAAGCGAATTCTATCGCGATCAACGTCGTTTTTGTTCAGTATAGAATACGAGGAGAGTAACAAGGCCTAGCAGTGATCAATCTGACGAATCTCAGCCGCCTAAAGGACTACACCTCGGCGATGCTCAGCCAGACCTGGCTCTTAGAATTGACTGGAAAGTCTAAATACCCATGGTACGTCTCTCTATTTTAGCATTGTGAGCTCGACTGGTACACCCTCTCAGACCCCAAGGCACTACAGAACCTCACATTCGACCTCCGCCAAAAACATGCACAAAGGAACCCCAAATCAACCTTCTGAGCTCTCGCCTCTCATTATCGTTAAAGACACCTGGAACCTCCCCGACCATATTCTTGCCATTTGCGAAGACATGTTGGAACCAGAGGAAGAGGAGGAGAAGCTTGATCCCGAGGAGGTGAGGCGGCAGCTGGAGAAGGCCAAGCTGCGCGAGGTCGCTGAGAAGCGCAAGATCCACGCGTTACCTTGTGGCGTGTTGGGAGTCTTTAGACTTTATCCGTCGTGATACCGAAGACGAGATGCCGGATGTTGGTATCACCTTCGATGGCTCTACAATGGATATCGATACACCCTGCTCGCCGATCCAACTTCGGGTGAAATGACTGTCGGGCTCACCACCCATCAAGGAGAAGACATCGAAAGCGAAATCTCCCTCTGTGCCTCAAAAATGCAAAGCCAGGTTGCCACCCCCTTGATAACCGGCTCTCCCCCGGAAGCAGCACCCAAAACGGCGAAGCGAAGCAAAGACAAGATGAAGCCCGAGACGTACGAGTAACAGTGGTCGCTGTCTGCGCACCACGTCCTCGAACGCTAGTCAGGTGCAGAATTATTTCGTGAAGCTGAAGCGGTTTGGAGTGTGAGGGCGTCGTCATGCACATCCCTCTGACATTGTCGAGCTGTTTTTTGTCCTTTGACTGGTACTATTTATTTAGAAATGATCACACGGTATGTCGTTGACGTTATCTGTTCACAACACCTCTCTCTCAGTGTTATCATCCTATAATTCATGTACGTGTATGGTGTCCAATCAATTTACCGAATAAATACGGCCTTTTTCTACGTGAAACACTCAATGGCCTCGATTATTTTTCCAGCCCCAAAAACTTGCGACCTACATTCGTTGAAGTCTTCGCATGCATGTCCACACCTGAAGAGGGCTTCCTTTTGAACCTCGTATGACTTAAAGCGAGTTGATACTTACTTCGGGTTCCCACTTCGACTTGGTGGCAACCTGGACCAAGATTGCCATTGCCCTAGAATGGCACCTCGTTGAAAAGCCGGATTGTTAACCGAAACGATTCACACTGGACACTGGAATGTGTGCCATCATGCCCGTTGTTCGAGCAGTAGGGACTACAGTGGTCAGGGGAAGATCATAACGCAGAAGAATCAAAAGAGGTGAGCTGCTCAATTGACTTTCTAATTCGCTTCGTCCATCTTGAAGGGTGCGCCCCAGTGCTTTCTTTATCACGTTTTACACTGTGGATGCCGGATTCTATGACCAACCCTCATATAGGCCAACTTTTAAAGGACAAGTCCAGCTAGTAATGATGTGCTCGGGTACCCTTGAGTTGACGTTCTTTCATTTTGTGGCAATGCTTTGTAGCCATACGCGAATGAGAATTGGCCGAGCTGGGGAACGCCCATGATTGTGCCTATATTCATTCTTGCCAGCCTCTCTCATGGATTTGGCCATCAAGGGGAATGGATGTTAGACTCTTACTCGATCTCACCGAACGCCATTGAGAGGTATGTTTTCGTGCTTTAACTTGCCAGGAGTCAATTTAGATCGGCAAAAGATCAGCATAGGCTTGAAGCGAAGTGTGACGTCATGACAGGTCTGAGGCAGGAGGCGAAGGTCCTTACCCTGTGGCCTAAACACAACGTCTTAAAAGCGAGTCATACCGTTATGCTGCATTTAAAAGACGCAACAGGTACGCGCTTTTTTAATTGTTTGCCATTCATTATGAGTGTTCCAGTGCACCAGTTAACACCAAAATCTGTAGCACAGGCGAATTACCAAAATAACGTCAGCACGTTCCGTGAAGGATACCTGGGTCTATGATTGACGAGTGAACCTGATGGATTATACGCTATTTCTCGCCAATCTCTACTACTGTCAACCTTTTTCTAAGTGGGTCGCCGTCTTTATCTCTGCAAAATACTGCTCTCAATTGTTGATTGACCCTCTACAGCATAGTTCTGTGATTCGTTTGAAGTGTCCTACAACCAGGTTGCTAGGTTTGTAGTCACTGCTATTCGAAGGAGAAATGCCCAATGATACGCCACAGAATTCCTACTTTGGCGCTAGCAGGGTTAGGTTCATGAGCCTACGATCATATCATATTCTAAACATGCCGTTATTAGTTACGCTGTTGGACTTCTCCTCAAATCACCTCTCGGAGATCTTGTTAGGCCACGGCAGCTTCTCCTCAGCCTGACCGCGTCATCCGCGGCCCTCACCATTGGGCTTCCCGTCACCAAAAATCTTATCGCATTTGAAACTTTGACATTCCTTGTCGGGATGGTCTCAGTGGCTCCACATGTCCTCCTTCCCTTAGCCGCAGATTTAGCCCCACCGGAACGCCAAGATTCAGCGATTTCAATCGTCCTTTCCGATCTCCTATTTGGCGTCCTTGTTGCACGGATACTCTCAGGAATCATTGCAGAGTTTGTGTCGTGGCGTGTGGTCTATTACACGACATTTGGAACTCAATTCGCCGTCGTGGTCGGGATATATATCATTATCCCCGACTACCCCCCCAGAAACGACAATTTGACCTACTGGCAGATTCTCTGCACGATGGCAAAGTTCGCTGTCACGGAGCCTTTGTTGATTCAGGGCTCTCTTATCAACATGCTATCGAGCGCCTGTTTTACCAACTTCTGGGTGACGTTGACATTTTTACTCGGGGGGGAGGCTCCATAATTACTCGACGTAGGCTCTTCCACTTTGCCTCTCTAATAAAAGGTATCTGATCGTTCCGTAGACTAGTCATTGGGCTGTTTGGGCTGGTAGGAGTGGTCGGTATCATGATGGGACCCTTCGTTGGAAGACTCGTGGACAAACTTGTTCCTTGGTATGCGACATTCATGGGTATCATGTGCCTTGTGTGCTTCCAAAGCGTACAGACTGCAGCAGGTGGCATCAGTGTTGCTGCAGTAATTATTACTACTCTCGGTCTCGACACATTTCGGGCGATGGTACAGGCTTCCTTCTCGACAGCTGTCTTCAAGTAGGTCACCAAACAATGAACTAATTCACAGAGGCACTGACGTTGTTTACAGAATATCTTCGTCCGCACATTCGAGATTGAACGCGGTGCTCATTCTTTCTGTGTGCTACTCATTTCTCTAAGGTAGACGGAATAACTAATCCAAATCCAGCTCTTCGTCGGCCATGTAGTAGGTACTGCTGTCGGCACCAAACTCTTTGTTGCATACGGTTGGAGAGCAGCGGCCGCGCTGAACATGGGCTGGTATGGCTGGCAGCTTCTCATTCTGCTCCTTCGCGGCCCACATTGTCGACACTCTACATGGTTCGGGTATGAAAGTGGATTAGAGGCGCGCAAGCCTGTCGCAGAGGCTAAAATTCGTGCATATGAAACGGATACAAAACAAATATAGGATGCGGGAATGTCGACTTTGCACAGAAGGAAAATGAAGCTTCTGAGAAGTCCTAAAGTCTCATACTCAGAGACCCGGATAGTTACAGCTGAAGAACAGGCGAGAGACGACAACCTATGATAATGGTTGGTGTATGCAATACAAATGAACAAATTCCACGCGCTGAGACGGCGGTCCACGCTTCACGACTTTGTTACTTATGGTGAACGTGACATAATTCTGTTGTTAAATATTCTCCACACATACTTGCTCGTTATCGTCCCAAGCCGTCGCCCATGTAACCAATTTGAAGTCTCGCAAATACATCCTAGTATATAGAGAGGCAACTCACAAGGTCCCCAGACGAGGCTATGGCATGGCAACCTGAGACAAGGCAGATGACGAGAACCCAGCGCATTGTGATCCATTCGTGCATTGGTACCTAGCTAAATTAGTGCGAACCGCCAGGGCCGCCGTCAAGTGACCACTGACGACGGAGACTCGGGGACGAGGCCGACGGTAGATTACTCCCAGACCATCCTCAGTGGGTGTTGTGGATCCAATCAAGCACTCCACAACCTATCAGTAAGATCAGAGGCAATAAAGCGGAAAAGACGATGCATGATCATCATTCTCCGTGGAGGCCAGGGTTATGAAGTAGGAGTTCATCGAGTTCGCCAAAGGCTATTCAATGATAAGCTAGCTTTCCTCGTGACTCGAAACTCTCCTCATTTGTCATTTGTGCCCCATTTACTACCAGTTTTCGTCTCGGGCTTCTCAGTTACATTCAGCCCGAAATCGAGAATATCTCCAAGAAAGGCATGTGTGTAGATGTTCTAAGGGCCTTGTTTGCGATGCGTTCAAAGGCAAAAACCCAGCGTAGCGAGGTACATCTCAAGGACGTTGCGGTGTTGAACTCGATTACGATCGACGCTAAATGATTCATGCATGTTTCTTCACTTTGGAGGCAATCGAGTGTTTAACTCTACTACTCTTTTTCGACTCTGTACATCCTCTGTCGATATTAGCGACCCTGAAATCAAGGAACCCGCGGATATTCTTATGCATCGATTTCTGCAATATAAGGCCTGAGAAGTCTAAATGGAGCTCAAAGTCAGAATAATGATGTATAGGGCATGAGATAAAGAGGAAGACTAGTGAGGCGCTCAACGCCAGTTTCCCCTATTCCATGGGGACTGTGTCAATGATATCTGATATAGGATGATCACCGGAAGAAGTTGTAAGCCTTTGGAACTCCAGAGGTGTTTAGCGGGTGTTCACTCCTCGTCTGGCGTGCTTATTAACAGCCTTGAACTTTTCGTGGAGACGTAGTCGCCAACTATGTCTTCTGTTGACATACCTGGGATGTTACAGGGATCCTGATTGTCTGCTAGATCGATTTGCCCTTGATCCAGACAAGCTGTCAGGGCCGAAGCAGAGGGTTTGTTCTTTCCAGCTTCGCCAACCTACTTTGACATGTGGCGCCAGCTGTTGAGCTCTATTGACTGTTCTTCCCCTTTTTACTTTACGTAGGTCTCCGCTTCTTGGCTCAAGGCGGTGTCGATGGGTCCAAATCGTTTTCCTAGTTTAAATTCTAAGGACCTGGATGACAACTGTGATCAGGTCGAGAGGCAGCCGGCTCTCGAAAGATTCATTTTTGCCTGACAAGGTCTGGATTATGAGGTTGTTGCTTGCCATCTATTCTCATTCCACATTTTCCCAGAAAGCCTCTTTTTGCAAACAGTCCTCAAATTGGGAATACAAGTTTGAGGGATCATTGAACATTGAAAGCATTCTGGGAGGAAGGTTGTGCTTAACCTGGGAAACCGATCGTAAGCCTTGTTACGCTCCTACCGTGAACAAAAGACGTACATTCTGAGTGAAGCCTAAGCTTTACTTGTCTCGGAAACGGGCATTGTTCTGGATTCTTACCATGATCTGTCATAAGCCCGAATCGATCATCGATTAAATCAATTTATTGAATCGTTGAGGAATCAGGATGTCGAAGTCTCCGATTGCTCAAGCTCCGATTCGCGGTCGAGTGAAGACGTCGTGATAATTTTAGTCAATTCTAACAGCAACAACCAGCGCAGAATGTTCTCTGACTATCATTTTTATTGGTGCCTAGGTCCTCCACAACCGAAGCTGTGTTTGTTCGGTTGGGCGAGTTCTTTTCATCTTACACTATGGCAGGCACGTTCATACTTGCCGCACATATCAATAATCTCTCACCGTATGCTGTCAACTAGATGCCGATGAACTATAGTAGCTCTTAGGTAGTTCGCGCTCACACACCGCATGAAATATCTGACAAATACTATGGATGTCGAAGAAAAGAAGCGGCGGTTCCTTCTGCAAGAAACGTGGCGTCAATGCAAGTCAGTTGCGTTCAGCTCCTACGAGGCGAATTGAGAAGGTTCAAGAAGCGAGAAGAGCCATCGCAGACGATACAAATCAGTGCACATCATCGAGGACAGCGAGGGCTTCGCCGAAATCCGAAATCGAGACCTTCTAGACGGGGAATGGAACTGGTTAGTAGGCAGACAAGGTATAAAATAAGCTCTGAGAACCTCTGTGCTAGCACGCTGCGAACACTTATCAGCATGAGAAGCGCAATAACCAACTTTCTGAACCCCAATGAGAACATAGCGGAAGACAGAGAACAGTGAACACTTACAATGTCGGGGAAGCTAGTACAACTTATGAAGTCATTCCTTCATCCAGGAGTCGACTCAAACTCAACCGCTCAAAGATCGCAGTACCCACCTTAATGCCAGGCGTTACTTGGAAGCATGTGTTTGACGTGGCGACGAAGTCCTACTGGCATCGACACTTTTCTTTCGTAAGCGCAGTGACGATGTTCGTGTTGTGAAGGTCCCTCGCGATCATGTAATTGTGTAGTTGGAGGATCCTTCTTTGAGCTCTACGCTTTATCTGCATCTCCTCGATGCTTTCCGGTGCACACGCAGTCATTCAAATATTTATCCTTCCCATCATGGTTCTATTCGCCAATCCATTCCACACTTGCTTGGATACTCCGAAATAGGAAGCACTGTCCACGAGGTTACGTTCAATGGTATTTGTTTCTCCTTCGAACAATTCACATGAGGAGTTACCAGTACTAATTGAGCTTGTGTGATCAAAGTGCAGGTATTTCGGTCTATTATTTTTGTCTACTTCGCATCGGGAGCTCAGTCTTTATCGTGGAGACTTGGTATCTCAAAGAGAAAATCTCACCTGCAGAACAAAGGGGGTTCTGATGCCCATATTTTGAAAACTCGCTTGCAAGTATTAATTAATATTGTCGGGAGATACGGGGCCGGAAGAGAACGTATGGCGAAGGAACATCAACTGCAAGACGGCGATCGTTGATTAGCGATTCATCCAACTACTCATGTACTGGATTTCCTCACGGAGTGTCCTTCAAGAAAATTGCCAGGCAGAGTCGCCCGTAGTTCAGAAAATGATCTTCGGCCATCAGAAGCGTGAAAAGCGCAGACTCATGCATGGTGGTGAGCGGGAGGATAATAATATCAATTGGTCGTATGAATTGGCCGTGATGCTCGGATTCACTGCTTTCCTATCGTTTGGAGTTGATACTGCCACCTGCATACACTTACACGATAGTGCTACTGTTGATGAATGACAAGTACCGAGCCAGAGCGGTGTCCTACAGAGGAGTTACGACGGTCAATGCGTTGATTTCCATGGTGTTCACTCGTCAAAGTGAAGGCGGCTGGGACAGAGCTAACTTGCTGAAACGTGAGATCGATATCCTACCATCGAATTCTGATGGAAAGAAGCCACGTCCATAAATGGGTTCAACGGGATGACTGCCATTTCCACACGGCTAGTCGCGTGATTCGTCCACTTTCTGCAACAGCCATGAAAGTCAGGCTGTTTCTAACTAGCTTTTTACCCTTAGTTATTGAATACAGTGGTGTATATCTACTGTTGGGCGATTCGAGAATATCTACCATGCTGATCATACGGTCCATCTGTCCTTTTGAGTCCGAGGGCTTCAAACAATGTGTTTGGTTTAGAGAACACTGATGAGTTTGCGACACAGAGTTACAGGCGCCACTAAACCATTTGGGGTGAACCCATCTATGGACTTTCTTTCTTGGAGAATATTTTGTAGACCACTGTCGCGGAGTGCGGAGCATGAAATTAATGGGAAGTCTACATTCAGCGCCCATCATCAACAAATACTTCTGGCAATCTGCGAAGGGCTTGTTGATCCCCGATCATGGAAGCAATTTGTCAGGCACCTCCTCCATAAAGACCCTGAGCGAGATGCAACGGCCGGATTGCCGATACGGCAAATTCAAGCTGACAATCAGGTTCGACTTCAAGAAGACCAAGCCAGGAAGGAAGGGAAGCACCAAACCGTACCAAAATGAACCAGGTTCCAGAGTACACCAGCAGGCAACATATCGAAGTGACCTTGTTCCAAAACTACAATCAAGGCCAAGTTGCAGGGTCCTCCGGCTTAAGGGCTCTACACCCGATCGAGGAAAGCGAACAATCGGGCACAACAAACAAGAATTTCGGGAAGTAAAAGGCACACCTTTCAAACTTAAATGTCCGGAACCCCCACTTGTCCATGATATAAGTTCAAGCGTCATTCCATCTACACAGAACCCAAATCCTTCTTCCCCATCCTTTACGTTATCCACCGAAATGTCGTCCGTAACTGGCCATGCTGTGCACTTGGAACGCCCTGAACGTAGCCGTAACGCAAAAGCCCAGGCTAGGCATCGCGCCAAACGAAAGGCATACATTGAACAGGTCTGTGTTTATTTCCTTGCGGCCGAGTTCAACTGACGATGAGTGTGCAGTTGGAGCAGACTGTGACCAAGCTTCAAATGTCTCTAGGTCTTTCGCACGATGACGTTTCAGTCCTGCCTCCACCTCTCATCCGAATAAGGGAGCTGGAACAAGAGAACGGCAGACTGTTGAAGGACAACGAGGAACTGCGACGAATGCTTGCCGATACTGGTCGCTCCCCAGAGACTCTTCGTCGTAATCTTCAGCCAACTTATCCAGATAATTCGGCACGCGTACACGATTCCCGTGCCAACGATTATAAAAGAAAGAAATATGGCGGGGAGTCCGATGGAGGCTACATGGTAATGCATTTCCCCTCTATTAACTCACGAATTCTGACGCTGCTTTACAGAGTCCGGGTGATACACCGCCTCAAATTCACGAACCCATCCGTCCACCACCACTCACGATTCCGCAATCAATGACCCACCATTACCCATATACTTCTTCGAATCAACATGCGCTTTCCGGATCCTCGTCACTCTTTAGCCTTCATGCTTCTCCGGCGTTTCAGATGCCCAATACGCCATCTGGGTCTAGCGCCACATCCAGCCCCCCGTTTTCGGTGAGTGTCTTTCATTGCATCTATGTATTGCAGGCCGTAATTGACCACCCATACATTTTCCCACAGCCCGCTCAAATGCAAGAGCCATTACATTCGCCTGTGGAGCATCGACCATCTCCCATGACAGGAACTCAGAATATGACAAACTATTCATCACGGACTGGGCACTACAGCCAAGTCAAGGTGGAAGAGGACAGCTATGTCGTAAGTCCGATCCTTCCTGCATTAGAGATGACCCCTCATGAACGATCTAAAGACACAACATGGGCACTATTCCCTGCCCCCTCCAACTGAATCATATTCACACAACGGTGCTAACAACAACGGTATGGATGGTCCGTGGCATGGTTATTCCTCAGAGCGTGGCCATCTGCATCGATGACGCATACTCGATAGTTCTATTATCGATGATTATATACCTTTGCAATTTCTCTATTCGCTCAACAGAAGGCCATTTAGAATTCCCAAAATGCTACTAGTGAAATTCTTTCCAATTTGAAGCCCAACAATGGTAAGGACAGACAGTCGAGAAGTCCTCGAGGTTTAAATCTCTAGATCTGCTCGTCCTTGACGGCAGGTGAATTAACGGCAGGCCCCAGACGATGTGATGCCCGACATGTACATACATATCCCTATATCCCTGAGCGTCTGAGCGATAATTAACCGGCGCGTATAAGTATGGGCTCTGGGCTCTGCTGTTGGCCCACAATCAATAATGGCCAGTGGCTATTCTACGCTTTGTTCAGTTCACGCGTCGGTGCTTTGTTGTTTGTTGCAGTGGCCATGGCCTATGGCCAACGCCTCTGTCCCACCATTGTTCTCTCCATGATATAATAAAGGAATCTTGAGAGGAAGCCCAACCGATATATCTATACGATGCACCGCCATGATAACTTGGATCAAGTTCGGCTAGCGACGCTGGTGCATGACAACCACATTGCCCTTATAGGGAATACCCTGGATTTCGAAAGTAGGTCATTGCGTTGGCCGCGGATTTTGAACTTAAATTGTCTCGATTCAGCTCTGGGAATTCATGATCTACATGGGACAATGATAAGTCCAGGCAGCATAGTTGATACGCTGGGCGAAGAGGCCGTGTTCTATCATATATGGGCAGCAGTGAAGCAGACTCTTGACGAGCGGTAAATTTTTATAAGTGCCACCAGTGATCGACCTTACGCTTACATGTATTCAATATAGCGCAAGTCGTCGGATTCCCAATGACAGCTTGGTCAAAGCCTCACTGGAACGATTTGTAAGTGGATAATTTCTGGTTCAATATCTCAATTCGCTCACAATTGCACCGATCTGCGATGCACAGCTCTACGAAATAGCTGATGTTATTCTGTGTCGTGTTGATGGTCCACACTTCACATTTGTGGATCCAAGGAAACATCGCGACACTTATTCGATGGTTAGGAATGCCCAGCGCCTGATAGCTTTATTCGGGGAAAAAGATATCCCCAAAGGCAAGATAGTTGTGAACGTACGTAGCTTCCTTGTATGTCCAGTGACACCTCCTGAAGTAGAAACAGATCCCTGCAACGATCGAAGGATTGATGGCAGCTCAAGAGCTTGAAAACAAGCACAGAATCCACACAAATCTTTACCTAGTATCTAGTTTTCTTCATGCTGCGGCATGTGCAGAGGCAGGAGCTACGACGATCACCGTCCCAGTCGGCCGTGTGAGTGCATTGACAGTGGAATCTTGCTCTCCGTGATGACCGCCTTTGACAACAGTTACTCCAGTGGTACGAACGGAAACGAAAAGCCACCTTCGGCGATCTCTCAACCCATCCAGGCATTGAGGCCATCCAGTCTTATCTCGAATACTTCAAACTTCATGGGATCAAGACGAAAGTCATGGGATCCGGATTTCGGTCGGTGAGTCGCGGAGTGTATAACATCCCCTGGGTGCCCAAACGATATCTACTGAAATTCCCCATTAAGCTTTCGGAGATAGCCTCGTTGACCGGGCTCGACGCCATCTGCATATCGAAAGATCAAGCCGACGGCTTCACAGGGTGTCAAATCGGTATCTCCACATCGTCGACAGGACCATCACCCCCTGCCCAGCTGAGAGCCCGGCAAGCACAATATCCCACGAACCTTCTATCATCACATTCAGGGTTAATGGACGCAATGTCTCCCGAGACGCGCGCTATGGTCACGTCCATGCTCTACTCTTCCCTAGGTGAAATGAAATGTCAGATGGATAAGCTTGAGGCGATAGTCGAGAAGGAGGTCATCAGGCAATTCAAATTAAAGACTCTGGACCTGAAGACGCTCTACCACGCATTGGAGAAACAACCCTACAAATATAAGGGCAGCAGGGGTGAGGCTCCGGGTGGTCAGGAGATCAAGAAGTTGCGAACAAAAAGGACCCAAGCAAGTGACCTTGGAATTGAAGAGAACTCTTCGGCCGGACATGATATAGATGATGTGTTCTAGACAGCCTAGACTCCAAGAGGCAACAAGTTTTCAGTTCAGAGTCAGCCGTCGTGGTGTTCTCTTCCTCCCCGCATGCAAACGAGCCCACTTAGAAGGTGATAGAGTAAGGCAAGCAAGACAATAACCCATCACTTCATGGTAGGACTGAGAAAATATATGATATACGACTCCTAATATCTCATCCTCATCGATCGGTAATGCGGTTGATTAAGAAACTACGAATTCAGTGTTCTTTAGGAGGAATCATCACAAGGCCACCCTGACGCGCCAGGCTTCTGGGTAAAAATTGCCCAAAGCTGGACCGTTCAAAATATGACAGAGGCCGCGGAGACTGAGCGCCCGCTAAAATAAAGGTCCCCACAAGCGCAATCCACAGAATCACCCCCCGTCCTAGCCCAAATTAACAGAAGGCGCACCATGGATGGCAGCACCCTAAATTTTCTCGGGCTCACCCGTACACTCGGCGATTTCCAGGACACAGCATTATACACTTGCCATGAAGAGCAAGTGCGAAGAGATACTTGTGTGAGCATCCCGAGCTGTGCGGTGCGCTCTCACTCCATCTTGTGATTCCCCATCGCACTTGTTTCCAGCAATTTGCAAGGTGGCTCGAAGGCAGGACTTGGTTTTAAAAGGGTTTTTCGTGGGCCGGAGGCTTGCTAACCGGCTTGAAATTGAGGCAAGGAACGACCACGATTTTCACTACATGCCCGAAGAGACTGATAATCTTGAGCTTCACATCTCCACAATGCCACCAATGACGCCTGACTTGGACCGCGACGCAAAAGATCAGCTGCCATGGAAGAGGCGTGAGTATGTGTCTAGCAACCGTCAGGTTGGCCATCGTTGACATCACAAGTGAAGCTCCTTTGACCACTTGTCAGATTAGATCTGGTGGCAACTGCAAGCCAGGGCATAGCCCCTCAACATGAAGAGCATGTGCATTTGGAAGCATGTACAAAAATGCGTTTCTGAGTTGGCTTCCATGGAGTTCCGCAGGGCACGGGCGGTCAGACTCGGAAAGGGCAAGCATCAGAGGGCCAAATACATCTGTTGTGGACAGTGACTCCGACAGTCCAATTCAAGCCTGTACCAATTGATAGCCGAAAAATGAGGAAGGGTGGAGCAAAAGATAAGTAATAGAAATGGATAGACATGTGGTTAAACGTGGTCTTGTGGGGGCATGGGCACTGTGGGTGCATATGGGTGCCATTGTGAGAGCTTGACTGGCGGTCAGAAGGAAGAGGCCGAACTATATGCCGGATCAGTTCCGATCACAATTTCAGTTTTTCTTTCTCTCCTCGCTGATAATGAGTGCTCGCCTTTCCTCTGAGCAGGACTACGCTACGCTATTAGACAAATACGACACATGGATGTTTGACTGCGATGGTGTGCTGTGGCACGGTGATCGCCTGATCGATGGCGCTGTTGACGTGCTTGAGCTCCTGCGGCGTAAAAGTAGGGTGCACTCCTATCAAATCATCTGGACTTGACATCGATGGTGCATCGATCTCCAACTTCATAGACAAGAAGGTTCTTTTCGTTACCAACAACGCCACCAAATCGCGGAAGAGCTACAAGGGTAAATTCGACCACTTAGGGGTCCAAGCGCATGTGGTGTGTAGTTGTATTGGGTTGCGCGTAACGGGGCGTCACTAAGTCCGATCTAAGGATGAAATATACGGCTCGGCGTATGCGGCAGCAGTGTATTTGTCGACTGTAGTGAAAATTCCGAAAACTCAGAAAGTCTATGTCATTGGCATGGGCGGGCTTGAGGAAGAACTTCACGAAGAAGGCATCACGACACTTGGTGGCACTGTACGTAAAGCTTTTTCTATTTCTGGTGGCGTCCAAACATAACTTAGTTCTGCTTGTTAGGATGCTGCGGACAATACCCTTGCGCCTTTCTCCTTGGCTAATTTTACACTGGATCCTGACGTCGCGGCGGTCGTATGCGGACTCGACACACAAATGAATTATACGAAGACCTCAAAGGCATTCCAGTACCTGACGCGCAATCCTGGGTGCCTCTTCATCGCCACCAACGAGGATAGCACGTACCCCAGCGCAGACGGGTTGTTACCAGGGGCTGGTTCAATCAGTGCGCCGCTCAGGTTCGCCCTCGGGAGGGATCCCGTCTGTACGGGGAAGCCTTCAACGACGATGCTGGATTGTATCAATGCGAAGTAAGTTCTTGCCACCTCCTCAGGGGCGCACCGTGGTCCAGTGGCTGAATTCTTCTCCCCTTTCGTGTAGAGTCCACTATAATCCCGAGCGCACGATCATGGTCGGTGACAGGCTCAACACGGATATTTTGTTTGGCAAGAGCGGTGGCCTTGCGACGCTTCTCGTCCTAAGCGGTACGTGTGGTTCGGTTAGAAGGATTGCCGCCTTAACTAAGTTTCTTTGTCTCTTGTTCGTGTTCATTGGTAGGTATTACCCAGGAGTCCGAGATCACTGGACCAGAAGCCTCGCCGATTGTCCCAGACTATGTCACCAGCTCCATTGGCGACCTTCGCGCTGCGATACAACGCCAAATTCATGAACAGGCCTGAGACCTGTCTACTATATAGAAACTCGATACTGTTCAGTTTGGGCTCCCTCGGATCTAAACAAAGTGGTATAAGGTCTAGAATATTTTTAGATGTCATACAGTCGGATTGGAATCTACATAGTTTGACAAGAACAACAAGGCACAGTGATTTATTGTGCTCGCTTTTGAAGCGAGCATGCTCGTGCAAGCGATTATTTTAGTCGTTATATTATATCGTCTGAGAACCTTATCAATCACTAGCGAGGGAACCATTTCATCAAGAAGCTGGAAGATCAAATCCTTTTCTTCGCGCGCTGTTGTTGTTCCAAGGTGTGGATGTGTTCATCTGCGAGATACCTCGTGGCGCTTGCTGTTAGTGCCAATAAAGAGGCAATAATGTATCCCAGGATCGCGGCGTACGCGGGGGTAAGAGGCCACGCCTGGATGTCACAAATGATCGTCAACGAGGGGTTGTGAGAAGTTCAGCATCATAATACGGACCTGCCACGGCCGATCCCAATCTAGAGCAATGGGTAAAATCCCTGCCCAGCACCCCAAAACGGTGCCAATAGCAGGATAGACAAAGGCTCTCTCAACGGGTGTGCGTATCCTATTTTTGTCGCAGATTAGAAGGGGAAGAATTGAGTACCAGGTCATACGGTAAGTGGAGCTAGGGGTCAAGAAAGTGGCTATACTTACGAGAATTCGGCGAAGAGGCGTACCCAAGTAAGGCGTTGTACTAGAGCCTGAGAGTCCTTGCTGGAGACTGTGGGCCATCCAAGGGAGTAGACCGGCGGGAAGACGATCAAAAGGGAGAGGAGGAGCCCGAGTAGGTATGTTTGGGGCACATGACTACGAAGAACTTTAGAACACAACTGCCGAGGCCAAAAGTCGTGCGTACCTTGTGAGCGGCGCACCGAAGAGCACTAGAATAGCGTGAAGGGCAACAGAGAAGGCAAATGTGGTACCCCACGCGCTTCTCAAATTCTGGCGCCATACGCGTCAGGAATTAAGGCGCTAGAAGCAGATCAATGGAAGTCCGCCTACCGCGCTGCGATACTTGTCTGCTGCCATTTTGTCCAACCTCTTCTGATCATCCGACCCCTGCAATGCATACTCAATCCACCAATCCCTCATCCACCCACCCCACCAACCTTGCAGCAGAAATACACCAGCGCATAGACACAACAATGTCGAAACGGGACTGATGGTTAGTTCCTCGAGAAACGGATGTTGCGGTCTGTCTCGCGAAGAGCGTAGCTCCAGCACAGGTTTTGTAAAGTCGAAGAAAAAAGTGGTTCGCGGCAGAAATAGGGCGGTGAATGTCAGAAGTGATGTGTGAACCCCGACCACGGATGTGTAGCGCGCAAAAGGGAAGAATCCCGCGCTAGAAGGTATTGCCTCGATTTTCTGAGGCTCTGCAGGCCCTGTCTGCGTTTTGGGCTTTTTCTTCACCATGTCGGAGGGACGAAGAAATTGGACTGAATTGGAAATGGAAGCGTGTACAGTGTTTGTGCCTTGTTCTGAACAAGTTTGCAATGGATGTGAACACGTGCCAGCGGCCTGTTCCGCCGGCACCGCCAAACCGTCGGCAACTCAAGTGCTTTGGAATACATATGTAACTGGAACAAATGACGCAAGACTGCATACCTTCGCCACTTTGGGGTGGATATGGTTGAATTGTGGCTGAACCTCGAAGAGCTCGTTTAAAACCATACGCATCAGGAATTTTACCTTGATGCAGTTGACGGGCACTTCTCCCTTTGGCAATTCTGCCGGGGTCCAATAAGCTACTACAAGCCAACCCACTGTAAATATACAGACTATCCCGTTTCCAAGTCAAACTCGCCCGATGCCCGCAGAACACAAACCGACGAGGACACGTGGATACTACTCTCAATATCTTCCGAGGCTGGCTGTCTAGATCTGTTACTACCACACCTCATATGACTATTAATAATCGACTTCCATACTTCCCGGCCTTCGATAGGCAGAATTGAGCCCCCGGAGTCTACCAAACTCTGTTCTAGATCGCTGAATCTCACTCATGTCTGTGGTATACGCCTTCTGTCGGACATGCGGTAAAGGTGTAGCAACGATATTTTAGATACTTCCCCCGACTCGGAGCCCTTCACCTCTTTGTGGCTTCGAACATCACAAACTGATCTGATATCAAATATAAGGCCAATATCACTACTGTATTTCTTGGTTGACATATTTCTTGGGTCATGGTATTTTAGGTGTTCGTCAGGTACGTAGATGTAACCAACGTCAGGAATTGGGTTGCGCTCTTGCAGCGCTTCGGTGGGAATATTTTATTTCAGTTGTAGATACGCGTCGCTTACAGTTTTTGCTTTCTTCACCCGCGAAGACCTGCTTATTGATTCCCTCTACTGAGTCTAACCGCCAGTCGTGATGAGGGCCCTAGCGCCTCCAACGATTGATAACCAATTATCACAACTGGTAATTGGGATGAAATCATTATGCGCAATGTTTCAATTCCCATTTAGTAAGATGCACTGAAGGCTCAAGTGTGTGTGTAACTCATCGTCGCAGGTGATAAAATTGGGCACACCGCTTCAATGAGCCGTTCAGGAAAGTGCTGTAAAGGCCGTGGGCAGCGCATTGTTGCAATAAATAATTGCTGCATAAAAGGTTAAGTTTTACGGTCCTGGTCGGTCAAATAACCCACAGTAATCGCCCTAATTAAGCTTTGATATAACCCTGTCCTAGTCAGCTATCAACAATGCGCTCCATATTCACCGTTACCCTTGCCCTCGACGTCTCTTTTGTGTCCGCGTCAGTCATCGGACGCCAGATCCCTTGTATGTACACCTCGATATTCATTATCACCGACTTTTGATTGAATTGAGGCCCCCCAGCATGAGGTAACGACTGCTTTTTCGGCCCCGACGTTGACCTCGGCGGTTGCGGATCCACAGACGACGTCTGTCTTTGCGAGAGCGAGACTTATATTTCCAAGTCCATCGCCTGTCTCAAGGCTGCCTGCTCCGGCGATGATCTCGCTGTCGCACTCAGTACTATCCAGCAGATCTGCCTCTCTGCCGTATGTATGATTTATTTCCCTTCTTCTCCATATTTTCAATCCCCTTCAATTTAAAGGGTGTTACACTGATGAGCGAGGCACCTGCCGCCACCGCCACCGACACCGCATCGATTTAAATGGATCCGTAACTGCGCTCAAATAATGATCGATTTGGGATTTGACAACAGCGCTATAAGCCTATACAACTTGGCTCAGAGATATATGGCACTCGCTGTTGGAACGAGCATCCTACTCATCCAACTAGCTAAATTTATTCAATATGATATGTCCAGAAGCACTAGAGGAAAGTGATTTTTTTCGTGATCTCGCAGTTATTCCATGAGACGAGCATAAGAGTACATTTATGAGCCAAAATCAAGTCGTTCATTACCCTTCGCCACCACCTTCCATGAATGTGGCCTAACTCCGGACAGCTCTCTAATAAGCTTTGCCAAGCAAACCAAAAACCTTTACGCAACTTTAGCGTTCAAGCAGACGTTGGTGCTTATTTCAAGGGCATTCTTAGGAAGTATGAGCCAGACAGACGCCTATAATCTCGAGCACCATATTGAACTCGCCCTCGAACTCGCCCGCAACACACAATCCGACGGTTTCACTTGAGGATCCCCAGTTTTGTATGCTTCTCTAGCTCCCTTTGTAACTATCACATCGCCATGTGAGAGGCTCTGAACAAACTTTAATCGTCGACTTCCATCCTTTCCGGCCTTCGATAGGCGATATTGACCCTCCAAGAGGCCTGTCATGCCTCGGATACTTCCGCTCATCCAACTGGCCCCAAATGACTGAACCTTGTCAAGATCGCCACTCCCTGTTGCCAGCCACGGGAGAATGTGGGTCTCTCCTGCGCCTATAGCAACGAATTGGCCTGATCTCATCGAACGTCGAGCAACTATGTGTCAGGCACCCCGCGGGCCCATTACCTTTAAATTCACCGTGGCTTCGAAGTCATCACAAAAGAGCCCGAAATACAAGCACGAGGTAGATGTCTTCCTCATATCATTTACTGTGCATCGTGGCCTCACACAGCCCTGACACGGCGTCTTTCCGCCTGCTTCAGGAAATGAACCAGTACAAAGAGGCTTCTGCGAACCGCCATTTCTGCCCAATCGATTGTGCAAATCGAAGATGAGTACTATCAATTAAATGACCAGTCACTGGCTTGCAGACAGCGTTGTTAGTGTGCTGGGCGCACTACCTGCTATCAACCGGACACGCTGCCCTTGTGAGAGACCGAAACCCCGAAGAAAGCATCCCTTAAATGGTGATTCTTTTCGCAAAGCTAAGATGGTGGCGCATGGAAACACACCCAATGTGACATACTCAGGCCACCTGCCGGCGGCCTCATGGTTCGTCGCGTGACCTCCTGTCGAAGATCATTGTACTCGACAATGAGCTGTCATTGCATCCCCGCTGAATGAGCGACCAGGCCCCCTAACCTATGCATCTTGACACTGATCGCCGCTTTATCTTCCATTTCCGCAGAAGTATGTCAGGATATAAGGCCATCATAACGACGGAGAAATAGACCTTCGTTGTGGACCATGACCAAGTCCACCCGCCGCATCTTTCCGCCGGCACTATGGCAGTATTGTGCGATTCCGAAGACATAGGAAGTGAATAAGAACACGAGTTGCGATCATGCTTTGAAATCAAACCCCTCTCATGCATGTGGCCGTTTGTTGCTTCTAAGATGATCACTAATGTGGAGGTGAGACGCTGTTTGGCGTCATGGGTGTTTGCCTTTCGAAGCGGATGTTCTGTTCTGGTTTGCGTGAATGATGAGGAAGAGAAGAAATGCATGCGGGCCCCCGTGTTTCCGGTGAATAGATTACCTACAACATGCGCTGCTCTTCACATACAGAATTTCCGACACCATCTAGATAATGAAACTAGCAAATGTCTCCTGACAATGTTCAGATGGGAATGGGTTGCTAAGTTGTTGGACTTCACCTGATCTCACCGGCATCCTTCACAATCCAACGTAACAGTTCGGCCTTCAGGCAACTTATGTGCGCCAGGAACAAAGTCACTTGACATTTCGCATGGCCACTGGTGGTCCAAATCAAGATCGGCTTTAGTTGTGGCTATTTGGGCCGACGCGACACACCACGTGATGTTATCTTTCGGAAGTAGCCGAAGCAACTAGCCAGTTTCTCAGCCACCGATCTGAGCCTTGGACTGTTCACCGGTATCGACATCCTCAAGAAAAAGGTGCGTAATTATGTCTAATGAACGTATGAACCTGCAATATCTGACCTCTTGACTGTATTCTCCAGGTCCAACACCCCCGATGTGAGTAGCGCTTGAATTTCACCGTCGTTTGAACTGGAGAAGCGGACGTTTGGTGGAGAAATTTTGGCTGGACTGATGGAAGCAAACTGGTGGTGGATGGAAAGCATCAGGCATTTTGGATTGCGTGGGCGACGACGGCATGAAGGATATGGCGGAGGTCCTGTGGTGATTTGGACTTTTGACTGACGAACTTGTTTAGCCTCCGATGGCCCAACGTGTTACTCTCCGCAAGCGCCAGCCCTACAACACCACTTCTAACCGCAGGCGCGTGGTGAAGACTCCTGGCGGCAAGCTTGTCGTCCATCACCTCTCAAAACCCGCCACCTCCCCCAAGTGCGGTGACTGCGGCATCGGTCTGCCTGGTGTACGTTTAATTATTTTATTTAGCATGAATAATGCTGAATTGTATGTCGTGGTATAGATTCCTGCCCTCCGTCCGCGCAAGTATGCCACCATCTCCAAGACCCAAAAGACTGTGCGTCGCGCGTATGGTGGATCAAGGTGCGGTGACTGCGTGAAGTCTCGGTGTGTAACTTTATCCTTTGTATCACGTCGGCATATTCATCCTCTTTCACAGCATCCTCCGGGCGTTCCTGGTCGAGGAGGCTAAGATCGTAAAGAAGGTCATCAAGTCGCAAACTACTGCCGCACGGAAGTAGAGTGTACTTTGGCTGGCTTCATTACTTGTTCTTCTTGCAC
Organism: Tephrocybe sp. NHM501043; assembly: GCA_018855915.1. Taxonomy (NCBI): domain Eukaryota; kingdom Fungi; phylum Basidiomycota; class Agaricomycetes; order Agaricales; family Lyophyllaceae; genus Tephrocybe; species Tephrocybe sp. NHM501043. The sequence continues at coordinate 58,368 of JABCKO010015870.1, forward strand.
GACTATGACGCATCACATGCTTTCGCCTACCTCACCCCACCCCACATTATGCACCCATGTAGGATTGAACGAATGTTATGCTGAAAGACAAACATGGAACATCGAGAGTCAGTGAGGCGTGACACGCCCTCAGTCCATATTCGTTTGATCCACGGTAAATGAAGGCTGCAACTTGGCGTGATCTGTCGCGCCCCTCTATCTCGTCATCAGAATCCTTGGTGAATAAGTTGGTATACTCTGTACGGTATCATATGAACGAAACTAGGACGGTCAAGCTAGCTGATGGAGAGTGGCGCAAGGGCCGCATCATCAAAATCCATTCGAAATTAAAATGCCCACCAGCTGTACGCAATGTATCACGATATGTAGACAACACCATCACTTTCTATACAGTAGATTCAAACTGACAAAGAAGAAGTCGACGAGGGATGTAATGCCAGTGAACCCTCTTCTCCGACATCTCTCACCGCCTGCCTTTCTTTCCCCTTACCCCGCATCGTCCCCCCAGTCATCCCTGCCGAGAATGGATCTCGAGAGAATACTATCCCATCGACAGCGTCGTTTTCCTGCTCAGAATCTGGATTATCGTCACCGTCAAAATCTGGGTCAACCGTCGTTCCCATTGGTCCAATGACACTTGAGGCAAAGCGCATAGTCTGTATGCGTGTATCATTTTCTTCGCCATCTTCGTTGTAGTAGATAGCGCGGAGCATGAGGAGGAATCTACATATGATAATGGTACGGAAACTTAGATGGAGCGTTAGTTGGGCAGTAAATCATTAACCAAGGAAACTTACACTGGGGTGTAATAGGGCACAACCCAATAGACGTATCCGACGATGGGTTGAGGCTTATGCCTAAATTTCAGACCCGGTGGATACAGGAAAAGATATTACAGGACTTACGACGTGATCAAACTAGGGTCGATAGTAGTTAGTTAGTTGAATCAGGCAATCGTCTCTGCTAGAGACGCACTATGAGGACAAGCATATCAGCAAGCGACAAAACTAGGAGGGCCCTTCTCCAGAGTCAGGATGTCAGATAGGCACTGTCAAGCATTTTACGCACGCGAAATAAATTGTTCCTGCCAGAAATTGTCGGCTTTAAACGATGTCGAAGATAAATTTCTTACCATCCCTGAACAGCAACTGTGCAAGGCCCATTTTGACGACGGCTGGTGCAAGGGCTTTACGTATGCCAAATGTCTTTATGACCGTAACGATTATGACAATAGTCTCGGAGAGGATATCGCCAATGATGCCTGCGATTCGCACTGCCAAGGCATCAGGCAGTTTCCTGGTGTGGAAGAGAAAGCTATCACTTCTGCATGCATCATATATGAGTAAAACTGAATGATCAGTGAAGTGAAATAACCAACACTGCGATCATGCACGACTGGCGATGCCATGTAGGTCAGCTGGCACCCGTAGCGGTCGACTCCAGGAGACCATTGATGAGAGTATGTGTACTGAGAGAGGTTGGTCAGGGGGCAAACGTCAGAGCTGAAGTCTCGCCTTACTATGGGGATCAACATCGAAGGAACACACAGGAGAAATACGAAGGATGCAAATCGCCAACCCTTCGCTCGCAAGGCATAGACTCTTAAGGCAGAGAATACTGTACGATTTCTTGGTCAATAGAATTGGGAAGGTAGAATCAGCGACTTACATCCAAATCCGATTGCTCGGAGGGTCATTGGAAAAATTTGGAACCTGACGGCAATATTGCAGCCCTACGATGCAAGAAATTTATCCCTGAAGAGGTGGGACATCGACGGTGGCGCGTACGTGAGGAGTCATCGACCAAGACGCGAGGAACATGATTGCTGCCTTTTCCACAAGGGTCCCGTAACGAAGAAAACAGTAGAGGACAGTTGCACCGGAGAATTTTCGTGACCATATTTTAGCCACTTCATCTCCCAGGTTAATTATGTGCTCCCATACTAAGAGGGCTAAAAGAGAAGAGCGTTCCATTGATGCTAAACTGTAATTCGGTATGACCTACCGACTGATGCAATACTGGCACAGACGAAAGCGCTGATTTAAGGATGAGTGATGTGGGCAATTTATGATGAGGCAGGTGTGCGTACAATTGGTAGACTTGGAAAAGAGTCATAGCAAGGTTTCAATGGTATGAGATGAGCGACGACTTTTCGTGAAGAACAAAGTTTTATACCTCTTGCAGTAATCTTTGAAACTACATGGTCAATACATGAGCGAGGCCATGATAGGTTTCAAAGCAATCACATCGAGGGGTATAACGGGCACCACGGGGTGGTCAGAACATGAAGTGCAAAAAAAGATCCAGAGGAGAGTGAAGGTACCTCATATGTACCACACGATGCCACGCCTGCCAACTTCGAAGAAAGCAGAGATACGTCTCAACATGATAGCTGTCCAATGTCACTTCTGCCTGGGTAAGCCCCAAATTAGGTACTTTGTCACTCATGAGATATGGGCCGCAGCTTCCTATTACTTGTTATTCGAAGCAAGTCACGACAGACTTGTTATGGTTGTGACCAAGTGTAGAGTTTGTATTCAACCTCGAAGCAGGTCCCTCCCGCAATTTGTTAGTTATGTCTCAAAAACCCTGAAAATACACTAATCAAGGGGCACGTTAGTCAGTCAAGCGGCATGGGAGTATAACCTGGCTAGAATCAGGGGAGAAAGATGTGATCAGAAAACTTTCGGAATCGCTGTGATAAAACGTTCTGTATTTACCTCGACCGTTGCGAAACGTTTCGCCATAATTATCCATGTTTGAGGCGTTCGAGCATCTAGTGAGATTGAGAGGTACACAAACCCTATTGAACTGCCCTTGGCCGTGTGAGTATTCCTCCAGCATAGTGTATAGGAATTACCACAAGTACGTACAGCCTGATTTAGGAATCGCAATGATTTGCGATCATTATGATATCACCACAACCTAGTAAAAGGGTTGTCGAAGGTTGCTTCAACGTCTCTGTAAATGTCTTGAGAAAAGACAAACTGACTGTACATTCCTTACAAATCCTCAGCAATCACAGCTAGTTGCTACAATGTTGGCCGAAGGAGTCTCAAATATCTAGCGTGCCTAGTTACAAGCGTGCCCTTGACCGTACCTCTTTTTTCAGCATCACGGTCTCTTTCCCTCCGTTCTGTACGTACATAAGCCTTGGCGATAACGATTAAACGTGCTTTGGGTATCATTATCATGGAACTAGGATCTCATCCGTCATGGCGCTGCCAATGGCATCTCCATTCTTTCTTGGCCAGGGCTTTGAAGTCAAATCATTAAAGTCGTCTTACTTCGTTAGGCTATAAGCCATGAACAGCTGAGGCGATGTTCGCACATTAAATACAGGCATTATTAATAGATATAATCTACCTCTTAAATGTCTTATCATACGTAAGTCTCATCAAGTTCAGCCTCATCTATCTTGCACGCTGCGGAGCGGCGTGATTGTTCGATACGGTGCATTCCACAGGATCCATTTGCCATCCACTTATCCTTAGCTGAGGAGGGAAGAGCGCAGGATCCAGGAGCAAATAAGAAGCACAGTGGTGATATATGTGCAATAGGGCCAAAATTCTTGTTGACTGCGCCATAGTCCGTTTCACTCTCTCAGTGATCTCCTTCAAGGATTATTTACCCCAGCAAGAAACACGTCGTACCGTCAAACAACAGGTAGCAACAAAAATCTTAAAAGCAGGCGTCTACAGATTATCACCGGAGTTGGGGATTTGCCATCCGACTCACACAAAAAGGCGAAGAACGCAAACCACACAACCATGCATTATTATCATACGTTATAAGTTTTACCGACGTGCGGCAGTACGTACACCTTTAGAGGTATCTGGGCTGTATTTGGCTGAATGTATACGCAATTAGTTCTGTAAGCCCGGTGTGACTTACAGCAGATTCATACTACCACATATATGGCAAGCAGCGGCTGAACAGGTATCTGTTCAGTTATCCCACCCCTTGGCTGTAAAGGTTCTCATGTGTGTGCTTGGGGACCATACTTGCAAGTTTATTTCTATGCAGACCTTACCTGTTTGACTCATCAGTTGCTTCATCACAAATTCTGGCGATCAGCACGACTCTCGCGTTCCGACCGACTAATTGTACTACAGTCGAAGCTGTCATAACCCATAGGTTTGGGCCATCCACCGACTATGTTCACAGGGAATTTTGTGAAACCTCCCATATCCCATAACCCATAGCTCTGGGCAGATATCATAATCCATAGAGTTGGTCATAATACATAAAATCACCCCTAAAGGCTCAATATAAAGGCCCATAAGTTGACCATGTCTTGGCGAGCCCTCATAAAAGGATGAATAAAGAAGACACGACATCAGGGTCTACTCCGTAATTACTTACATAATAATTCGCGCGACTTATAAGCAACAGAACCTTGTATTAGATAGTTAGTCTCTTTTAACACGACATCCCGTACCTGTTCTGTTGCTGCGCCGCCTTTTCTTTCTTAGTGAGCGCGCCCCAATGGGCCGCTTCAACCATACTCTAATTTCTTAAATTTTGGCAATATCCGTTGTGACGGCACAACCTCAAATGTCCACAAAAACTCTAGAAACGCTGAAGGCTGGCCTTGCTAAGCTTAAAGAGCAAGTAAAGGTATGTCAAGGGTCTTTTTTAAAGCACCTCCACGAGAAAAAACCCATTTTGGATGTCGATGAACAGTGGTTAGACCATGAAGGGAATCTGGTCAATGAGGAGAAGGTTCTCAAAGTCCTAGAGAATGCCTCTGACTACGAACATGGGCTGGAACGATTGAATACTCAGGATAAAACTCTTGTTGAAAAGCTCAAAGAGGTTGGAGGAGGCATTGTGAAATGGAGGGTAACGGCGGTGATGACTCAGATGATGTAGAGGCAAGGCCATCTGTAGCGGGAACTCGGCAATGATCTCATCATTGCTCCCATCACGGTATCATCCGATACATTCCAAGTTATATGCATGTATTATAGTTTCGGAGGCTACGAAATATCTCATGATACTCATAAGTTAGGACAGTATATAACGTAGAATTACTTGTACTTTACGGACAGACTTTCAGAATACAGGACTTACAACAGTTCCCTCTGAGAGACTCAACTCCGTGTAACGTGACATCTACCTTATTAGGAAGCCTCCCGTTACATATTTTGAACTCTACAAGTCTTTAACCACCTCGGCGACTCTTATTCTGTGGGCTACCCTCTGGCTTGATCACCCGGAACCGTCCTGGAAAGTGAGTCCCAAATTTTATTATGTCTACTAACCAAGTTTCTAAATATAGGCTTCGTTTGCGCCCCACCGCTGTCCGAGCGACCTCGGGACCGGTGTTGAGAAGCCCCCCTCCATCAAAAGAAGGCAGAGCTTCCCAACAGAAGCTTCTGATGCCTTTCCATGAGGAGGAAACCCTTGCCGAATTCAGGGCTGGACTAGGAAGCCCGGACAGGGACAGGCTCGGCAGGAATTCAACCTCGGCTCTGGAAATGAGCGAGGAAACCCCTTCTACAGGAAGGGAGACTGCCCACCAGTTTAATAGTGGAGGCCCCATCC
>JABCKO010015871.1:0-60195 GCA_018855915.1 Tephrocybe sp. NHM501043
GAGGCTAAGGCAATGGCGTATGCCCAAATAGAACAAGATATCGGATTAATGCAGGATGCGATTTTGAAACTCGAGACCCGTCACAACTCTCTCAGTCTCACAGCACGCCTTCCACTCGAAATCATAGAAAAGATCTTCCAATCACTTCAATCTAGCTACTTTGGGATACAGCCCGGCCTTTGGATGTGTGTTGCTTTTGTTTCAACGCATTGGCGTCAGATAGCGCTCGGTTGCCCCAACTTATGGGGTGACCTTGACTTCGAATCCACTTCAGAACGAATTTCGACCTACCTCCTTCGATCCAAACAAGCACTGCTGTCGATATATCCAGTATCACACGGTCAGTGGTTAGATCAAAGCCTAGAAGAAATCGTTGGACAAATGCACCGAGTGCGGACGATTTCAGATTGTGGAGACCACGCTACACACGATAATTGGCATTTAAAGAATTCCGCATAATTTTTGACGTGACCAGCCCCTGCCTTGGAGTCCCTAACCTTTAGGAATTCCAAGCGAGAAGTGATCTTCCTCCCAGACCCCCTGTTCTCCAATGCCGCACTGAGACTCAACACGATGGATCTGCATGCATGCATGTTCAGCCCCTCATTCTGATCCGCAAGCCCTAGAACACTGTCCTTGAAGGCCTTGGATGGTTTCAGGGGGTTAAATCTCGTCCGATTGTTAGCAACTCTCAAGAACACACCGTGTATAGAGAATCTTATGCTGCACAATGCCTTCCGACCCAACCTTTGAAATGAACCACATCGGATACGTTGAACTTCCACGCCTTCTATCTCTCGACATCCATTCCTGTTCTTTTCACGGCATCCTGGCTCTTCACTCGCACATTCAGCACCCAAGTTCTACTAACGTTCAATTGGCTCCCGTGGTTCAGTTCGGGCTTAATATCTTCTCTGTTCATGAGGAATACCTCGACAGTCTTCACGGTTTGGCACAAGCTATTGGAGATAGACTCGTCATTCACCAGTTGTCAATCCAACCACGACATTGCTCTTACTCGGTGACGCTCACTGGCTCACAGCTTACGACTTTAACCGAACCCCAGATCTCAATAACGATTCCATATCTGCACCAAAAAACTTTCCTGCTATCATTTTTAAACTCTCTTTGTCTTACCCACCTGGAATGCTTGTCCATAGAAACCCCTATATTTCCTCGCAAGGACCTGTTTACTCCTTGACTTAATGCATTCGAAGATTTGAAATTCTTAACGACCGTACGCATCGTCCATGGAGATGGACATTTGAAGTGGCTTTGGGAGCTATTACTGGACCAATCTGGTGTTCACCCAATCAGAGAGAGTTTGAACTTTTGCTCGCTTGAAACATTGATTCTCGATGAGGACGGACTTGCTCTAATCGGGTTATATCGTTCTCCAAGGACACGGCGAGTTTGGCTGAGATGGCTCAACAACAACGACAGAGGACCAACCTCTGAACTTCGACGTATAAAACTGGCTTGACAAAGTCATATGTGACAGGCCTCAACCAGTGAATCGATGAAAGGAAGCTACAAGACAGCTTTCAGGTAGAAGGGTCAGTGAGATGACCGTCTTTCCTTCAACGTCTCTCTTTGACAACTGCATTCTTGCTGAAGTTAATGCTCTCCAGATCCTTCTAGCGATACCTTGAATCGCACATCCATTATTTCTCCTTAATTTCAGTTCAACACTAACTTGTTTAGTCTGAGTAGTGCTGGACCTATGAAACCTTCCGCATGAGTTCTTAGTCATGTTGAAGGGGAAGTTGTGGCGCATCACTGTCCCCACTAATTGTTTTAGGTCAAAATGTTTTGATAGGGGATGTTACTCGATGCAAAGGTAGTTTTTATATCTGTAGATACTGTGTAGGTAGACGATATGGACAATATGACATGATAAATACAACGAAATGCGAGCCCGAAATGTAGTAGCAGAACCGAGTTAACACCGTAAATCTCTCAAACACCCAAACCCAAAGCCCTAATATCAGTCCCTCAAGAACGTAAACCCAAAACCTCGGGTCGCATTGCCAGTTGACCCCAACCCAAGTAATCCCAAGATACCCAAGATGCATAAGTGAATCAAGGGCCGGAAGGTGTCCCAAGCATTGACAACATGGAGGTAAAGTCTCCTGGAGCGAAAGGATTAAAGGCTGCCGATCGCAAACTAGGGGCGAAGTGCAGATACACATACTTCTTCTCACTGGCTTGCTGAAGAACGCATTCATACCGGCACTGAGACATAACTGCCGTGTAGAATCCTGGCAGTCAGCACTCAGAGCCACAACTTTGCGAAGCTTTCAGCTGCGACATGGACCGGAAGATAGAAACGAGGCTTGCCTGGTAGGAAAGCCGTACAATTGCGTTCGTTCTCCATATGGCGCAGTCGCTTGGTAGCCTCAGCACCGTCACAGACTGGCATATCTGCGTTGGTAGGGAATCAATATTTCCTCTAACTTCGTGTGTAAAGAACTCACGATGGTCGAATAAAGCAGCACTGAAATATCCAGGTCCACGAGCCTCCCATTCGGCGAGTGCTTCTTCTCCGTTTCCCGTTGCAATGACAGTCAGTTGCAATCGCTGTAACTGCTTGACCAGCACTCGCCGCGCAATCGGATTGTCTGAAATAGATGAAACAATAAGCTATATGGAATTAGCAATCACATATGTGTAGAACTGGCCTTCCGCGACGAGAACACAGGCAGTTCCCCGTAGTACATCAACGAGGACACGAAACCGACGAAAGTGTCGCACATCGCAGTCGTCAGGAGACTGCTCTTGTGACCGGAGAGAACGCCTGGGAGAAAAGGCAATTTGCTCATGGTTTCTTTCACGTGTAGGGTCTGAGCCATCCGTGTTTTCGATTATCCGAAATGAAGTTGTACAGCGTGGGCTAGAAGCTCCTCGTCAGCAATTGAAGAAAAAGATCCATTGTAGACCACATGCCAATTGACTTCATCGCCAAAGGTTGCATCTTTACACAGGTGTCGACAAGAGGGGCATCGACGACTGTTTGTTCCGACATCCTCAAATTGCGACTCTAAAAGGATGTCCATCATAATAGTTACACCTGGCTTGACAAGACTGAGCCACATCTCCGGCCTCGAATCGAGTGGCTGCTGTGTGCCTGCAACCAATTGGAGGCACAGGGAGTAATATCCTCCCTCCACTATGGCCCTCCCTGCTCGCTTGCGAAATCGAAATTTAACGTACTCGTCAAATTCCTGGGAAAATATCCTCAGAATTGGATTTCAGGCGCAAAAACTCGGGAGACAAACAGTTGGACTGCAGCAGTGATCCAAAGCAACAGGGACCATGTCGTTCATCGCATCAACAAAATATAGCAGATTGGAAGTGTAGCTCAGATGTCGGGGAGTTTGCGCTTCGGCCAGCTTCATATACAGACGAACGATCGCATCAAGCTAAGTGTGTCAATCAGACGAGACCGAAAGAGCAAAGAGGCCACTGACAGTGAAGTTAGATCGTAAATCATCGACTTGGCCTTTGTACACGTGGATGAGGTTTGTAATTTCAGTCGAGTTGAGAAAGGAAGCCCAGCCCTTCGTTTGACGCACGACTTCATTTATTTTGGATTGTAAGTCGAGAAGCTTGCTATAGGAAAGAGTGAACCCAAGGACTGCAGGAGATTTTGAAGATAACAGATACCTTACAAAACTGAGGCAATGGCCTGCAAAATCAGGAGGCGGAGAACGGTTTTGGCAGGCGCATAATGTGTCCCTCATGGTTACAACAACGTCCACAAGTTTTCGCGAGAGATCTAGAAAATCATCCCTATTCCTACGCACAGTCTGTTCTAGGTCAGCAAAGTTCATGAACGAACTGTTGATAGATTCACCTGTATTCGCAGAAGAACTTGAACTGCAATACCTGCCGCAAATTTGACGTAAGGATAGGGTATCATAGCGCTAGCATCCCGGACCACTTCTGCTGCGATTATGAGATTACCCAGCCATCCAATACTATATTCAGGACTTGAAGATGCAGCCTCTGCTGTATGCCGTTTCGGGGTCCTGGTAGCAAGGACCCCTCGAGGAGTAAACGGCATCACAGCGTATAGAAATGTATCTAGATGTGCTCGTTCAGAATGGAAAGGCCGTCGACGTCCAACGGCCAATGGTGATGGAAATGCACAGTATGGGGTATCGAGTTGACGATGTCAGAGCGTGTAGTTCTTGAGAAATAGCATGATATGCACAAGCGCCCATAAGGTTTAATGACACAGCTCTAGTGGAGGTCAAGTTAGTCTGATGGGGATGGATAGAAATCACAAGGCCAGGGAATAGATTTTTCCCGCAGTAAACTGCATGCTTCTAAAAGGACCCCAAAATTGGAAGTGCTGAGGAAGGTTCCTTTTGCCATGCTGGAGTTTCCGAGTTCCCAAAGAGCGCCTTCATGAAGAATTTCCAGGCCTTCGAGACTGGAGTCAGGCCTCATAAACCAAGCATTCACAGATCAATTTCTTTCACCACTTTGAGCTAGTTTGACCATTGACCGTTTGCCGTGGCTAACGAATAGAACTGCTTGTCCAGAAGAAGCACAGTCGACCGAGTCGGCTTGTCTTTATGTCTGCCAATCTGCGTGACCCGGCCACCCTGCCATGGTAGTTACTGCTCAAAACGGTTAGACGCACTGCATTGTCGTTAAGCTGACACAGCTTGCTATAAAGAACGTACTAATATTAAATACAGGGCTCATATATGTATCACGGTGGGTTCTGTGTTGGCAGTCTAGGGCAGTTAAATAATATAAACGAGCAACCCTGGAGTCTTTCCGCAGACTGCTGAGCAAATCGTTGTTGACCAGGGTCCGGGGCTAAGTTCGAGGCTCAAAGTGTTTTGGCTGGGATGTCTTGATGTCTGTTCATAAGGAGGTCATCATGAGGTTGGATTCTGAAAGAGCAGGAATAGGAGCTAGTTGTAAGCCCGGTGCGGCTTACAGCAGAACTCGTACTGCTACATATATAGCATGCAGCGGCTGAACAGGTATCTGTTCAGTTGTCTCGCCTTTTGGTTGTATAGGTTCTCATGTGCGTGCTTGGGACCACGCTTACACTAGTCTGTTTTTATTTGATTGTCTTTAAACATGAATGCACCTATTGTACATATTGACAATTTAAAAGGCCAGAAAGTTCAAGATGTCGTGCCCTCTCATTGGTTACAGTTCTAACCAGTGTATTAAGGCACTACACGTAGAGTATACTATAACTACAGAGCTGGTATATGCGACTGATGAGAGCAATGAATCAAAGCAAAAATTCTTCTCCAAATCCCATCACGCCGTCGCCGCCATCCTCGTTATTGGCGCTAAGCTCAGCACACCCCGAACAGCTGGCCGTGGGACAACCATGAGTATTTCCCCGGGCTTCGTCCGATGCGCTGAATAGCCCCACACCGCAAGAGATACCAACAGCCCACAGAAGACGATCATGCGCATCTCCTCGCCTGCCGCGGAGCTCTCCGTCAGTAGGCTCAGCACCCCACGCCACCCATTTTTCCTACGTCCGGGCGCACTGAGTGGGTGCAAATCGCATACGTATCGCCGTGAAGAAGATGAGACACCAAGCCCCCATGGCCAGATGAGACGGAAGTGCTCGAGGCCAACGAGCGTATGCGGAAGACCGTGTCGGTCGGTGGTGAGCTGGAAGGAGCCTGTAGAATGGATAGGGAAGGGGAAAGGCGGATGCGGGAGAGCGAAAGGCAGCGGCAATGGATAGGTTGGTGGAATGAAAGTGAGGTTAAATTTAGTTAGGCGTGGGTTGGCTTTTGCGATACGGACAGCACCAGAGGCAATGGACTCGTCGCCTGGATATTTGACAATCGTGAGATGCAATGTTTGGAGTTTAGGGAAACCGCGGACGGTCTTAGAGAAGGCCTCCTGTTAGGATGATGTTAACCATAAAGACAAGATGCGGGGAACTTGTGGCATACCATCTGGAAGGAGGGTTTGTTGCAGCATGTAAGGTTCAGATATCGGAGATGAGGACATGCAGCGATGAGAGCGCGTAACAAATTGCCGCTGTCATACATGGAGTGAAGTTCAAAGGAAATGGTCAGTTCTGTCAAGTTTGGTAGACTTTGCAGAAGTGCGGCCACCGCTTGCGCAGAAATTTCCCGCGTCTGCATTGGATCGCGGAAAGTGACGGACCTGAGGTGCGATTGCAGGTAAGGCAAAGCCTGTAGTTGCTGCAACGTCCCCGTGAACGAAGTTATGTGGAGGGAACCAGGTTCGATACTGCTGAGATGCGAGGGAAGGACATTGTACCTTGATAGGCTAAGGCTCTCCAAAGACGGGTGAGCCTCGAGGAATGCAATGAAAGGCCTCTTGTCCGGCTGCTCTGTAGATGCAGGCGTAGAAGCGGGAGTCCAGTCGATCGATACATCCCCAAGGATCAATTTGCGCAGCTTAGGCCACCTGCCATCGACAAGTGTATGGACATCAGTGGGAAGCGTTGATGCTCCTTCGATGACGAGTTCTTCAAGATCTGGGCATCGATGAATGAGCATATCCCACAACAGCCTGGACGAGGCATTGTCCTCTGAAATCTTGGCTTAACATTGAATATAAGCAAAAAAAAATATGAGGACATACCGTCCAAGAAGGTGTCCATATGAGTATCATAGAAGCCGTGCTTCAAAGTAAGCGAGAACCCGGTGAGGTTAGCAAAATCAAACAACTAAAATCCCCATCAACTCCGGGTCACTGATTGTATAATGCATTGAGAAGTTACATGGCTGTTGTGCATTGGAAGATATCTTCCAACAGTAGTCCCGATGTACCGGAGTTGCGGACACCTTGCCGAGATGAAAAGGGAATTCAACGACGCGCCGGATGTCACGAAGAAGTTGGCACACGCACCCCATCCGCAAGGCAAACCACATGTCCTCATGATATGGCTTCTCATCCGCATCCCAAATGAATTTCGAGAGGGCGTCTAGACGCTGGGTGACTGCAGCATCTCGTACGGCCATGGAAGCGAGCAGACTGACAGAGACGCCTCGACTGAAATCGATGCTCGACCGTGGCCTCACAATCAGTTCCCTAACATGTCGCGCGAGCAGCGGTCGTTTTGACAGCATCAGAAGGGTCGTAGTACATTGCTCGACGTCGTTCAAGATGACAGTCTCATACAAAACGGCGGCGACATGCGAATATATGAGACTGGACTTGATCAAAGGAGAAATCAGCGAGTTCTAAAGAAATTGGCATCAATGAACTCACAGTCAAGCAGAGATTTAAAATATCTGCCCGAGAGTCCAAAGCCAGAGCAATCTCGATGAGGAGGTCGCCAGGAGCGTCCATAAGATATGATACGCTTGGAGGAGGAGTGGATGATGCAGGCTGCGACCAGAACATGGTGACAGATGAAAGTCAAGTTGGCTCCAGCTGTTTCCAGCTGGTCGTGTGGTGTTCCATACACAGAAACAATCGCTGTCAGTAACGGAGCAGTCCCGATACCCGGATTACATAACATTATGGATGTGAGCCATAAAAGGTTTCGGCTATCGCCTCCATACAACCCCGACGAAAAGATGGACTGCTCAAAAGTTGCTCCGACACGCTTCTTCTGCACATCTTAACCTGTGATTAGAAATCACGCTCCGAAAGAACCAATAATGTCGCAGAAATAACACTGTAACCCATCTCTTGCTTTACGTCCGAAGTCTACGCCACTTGATTTGACGCATGAAACAGGAACGGGCGCAGAGGTCAGAATGCCCAGCCAAGCAAAACTTGAGCAACACTTTGTCGTTCCATAAGTTACAAGTACACGTAAGTAAACAAGTTGTTCCAAGGGATTTAAATGACGACATCAACCTCCGTATTTGGGTTATCCAAAACATAAGAGAAAGGCATTTCTAGCGTCGGCTGCAACCAGTTCTTGCTATCGTACAGGGCGTACGGAGGAGAGTCGATCATATGGAAGGTATAAGCAAATCGAGTATGAGAACTGGTATTGCGTTCTGACTTGTGCAGAACAGAACCATGGATCAAGATCAAATCGCCTGAGAATTAATAATTTTGAAAGTTTAGTGCGTTTGCAAATTGTAAAGCAATCTTTACCTGGGTCACAAGCCTCCAGGATGTACTTCCCTGTTGATGGGGTGTATTCAAAGTCTGGAAATACTTCTTCGAAACCCGTTCCGCCGTCAGGAAGACGGACAAAGCGCTTTGTAATAGGGTTCGTAAGGTGTGATCCAGGTAAGAAAGAAAGTGCACCATTTTCAGGGGTGCATTTCTCAAGCGCAATCCAGAATCCAAGTGCCGATGGAGGATTCGTGTACTGTGATCCTGGATGATGAAGTGTACGATGACTAGACTATGTACACTTACAAGGAATGTCCTGCAGAGAGCGACGACGATATAAATGGCCGCAAACAAACACGTTATTTCACGACTCACGAATCATTGTGCTCCGGCACTGTGGATAGTCAGTGCAGGGCAATAGGCCATAGCATGAAACGTACACACCTTCGCCTCCGATGTGAGTTTGCTTAGTGATCACCATTGACTGAAGAGCTGGCCTCCACAACTTGGCATCAGAGAGCAGGCTGGAGCTCATCCACCTGAGGCTTACCAACCGGATCCCGATGAAACTTGAGGTCTTTTACAAGACTCTTCAGCTTCTCATTTTCGAGTGTGACTTTTCTGAAGGCGGGGTCTAACTCATGCAGCGCTAGTTTAGAACAGGGCATAAGATATTCTTCACAAGAATACGATAGAAACCGCACTAGAGGCTCACCATGGCCAATCTTATTCACCGCTTTTGACTTCTCTCTCGTCAGCTTCCCATGTTCGTCAACCACGTCTTCTTCAAGGAAATACCGTCTATACAGACATATTAGCAAGCACCCAGCGTGGGCGTGCCATCTAAATGTTACAAGGATGGGCGACTAACATTTTGTCACCCGAGTTAAGGAAGTAATCGTCCCCGACATGATTCTTATCGCTCGTCGTGAACTTCGTCTTCAGATTCATAAGCGATCACCACAATCGCGTCAACATTTTCGATGTCATTTCTAGTATGAGGAAGAGCACACACCAAAGGGTGATCATCGAGACTAAATTCTGCCAAGAGCTGCTTCGCTCTTCCAAGCAGTGCGTCTGTCTGCTCGATGTCTAAGAACCCAGGGACGAGGAGATACCTGTAATGACACCGTAAATCAGCGCCCAGCTAAGGTGCTTCCATTCGATGTGCGCCCGCCATCAGAGTGACAAGCGCCATTTACTTATCCATGGAGGGTTAGAACCCGCACTTACCCATTCTGATGGAACTGGAGAATAAGCCGGGCATAGAACCCTGAGCTGGTTCATTTCACATTCAGAACAGCGTTGGCCAACGAACCTGATTGATTTGTTGTTGGTTGAGGTACTCGAGTGGCATCTTGAATTAATGTAGTGTGTTATAGGATGATAGATGATGGTATTAGAACAGGATGATCTTGTCTAAGTTCAGAATTAATTAAGAATCATTGACCCCCTGTACAATCTTATCTGTATAATATCTGATAACGTAAGTATTTTATGACCCTGGTCCTGTAGCAACCTCTAAATTCTCCCCATTCGACAGCATTTGAATGAAATGGTCTATCTTTTTCTTGTGTATTCGATGATGTTCTTGCCAGCCTTTCCAAGGATGATGAGGATACTAGAATCAGAGAAGTAAGAAAAGTAATCTTGGTTAGTTTCTTCTTTACTAGTTGATAGATGAGTACACTTACGAGTCTGCCAAAGTTCTGAAAGATCTTATCCGAAGTGCCTTCGGGCTTCCCAAAAAAGTACCGTGCGAGGATAATGTCATCCTCGCGGCTGTATCGCATCTTTTTCTCAGGCGCAACAGGTAAAGGTTCCGCAGTCTCATCGCCCGAGAACTCGTGTTTGTGTCTCCGCCAAAACTTCATCCAGGATGCGCGCGAGTGGTGCGGAGCCTTTCAAATTGGATGGGAGAGTCAGGATGACCAAAAGATGATCATCGACAGGCAACTTGCCTTGACTGCGACATCTTTCCAGAACGCTACCATATCAAGTGGACCTTGGGATCTACGAGCGTCGAGGATCAATGTCATAACTTTATAGAACATAAGGAATAGACCTACTTTCGATACTCCATAAATCGCCGAAGGAAACTGACATCCTCCTCCGTGAACGCTACACCCTTTCCTGTTGTGCTACGGTATAACGCTCGCGGCGGCGTTGGTGACTTATTCCTGGTCAAAGGTGGATCAGTGCGTTGCGAGGGCGTTGTAATAGGTCCTCCCGGGCCCGAGTGGATTATCCCATTGCCTGCTTCCTCCTCGATCTCTTGATCCTCATCCATCATCGGCGAGTCTGGTCGTTCTATATTCATAACGTAACCTCCCAGCCGAATCTGGTGTTTATTGCAATAGCGACGCCATGAATAGAAGCTGTGAGATCTATCAAAATGTTGTTGGAGATTAGTGTTATTAGAGTTTACTGACGTGTGGTGAGGAGCCTAAAATGATACATTGCATGTAAGAATAACATTGAAAGATGCGAAAAACTTAGTGAACACTGACCTTGACAGCGATGCGCTCGCAGATTTCGCGAAGACTGTGGAGAGATTGATGAGGTCACTCGTACCCCAAATTTATTTCAAGGCAAGTTGCGTTACCTGAGAACCAAGCCCTGCTCTTGGCAGTAATCAATATATTTCTTGAGATACAACACATCGTCTGACGTGAACAGATTTCCGCCATATGTACTTTTGATCACGCGGGAAGGTGGCGTGGGTGATCTTGCCGGCGGGTTCTTGTTCGCAACGAGTACAGTTGCTGGAGTCGCAGGCGGAGGCTGTTCCGGATATAACGATGAGAACTAGTCGACGTGGAATGTTACGACATACGACACTAACCTGTGTCCGTGTTCGTTTTCGCCCTCTCTTCTCCGTCGGCTCAGGCGGCGCAGTTGATGGACCGGCTGTGGCATTGGTGTCGGCAGGTGGCTGTTCTTCGATGTACGGCTGTTGATAGGCCTGTTCATACTAAATATAACTATATCAGAACCAATGAAGACCTAAATCGCCTGAGGCCAGAACATACCGCTGATGCGTCGTAATAAGTGTGGGCACCTGCAGCCCATGGCGCCTGGTCATCACGATACCGATAATACATTCCTGGCGGCGCGGCCATTGGATCCGCCGGATGCGACGGTTGGCCGTATCTTTCCCAGCCTTCGTCAGTATACTGTGTCGGTGGCATCAATGACGCCATGGGTGGCTGATCAAGGCGGGTCTGCTGGGGAGCTATGGCACCAGAAGCCTGCCACGTCTGCGGCGGTGCAGGCGCCGGTTGCATGGGTCGCGGTTGGTGCATTGCGGCGGCAGGATCGTAGACGGTGTGATATGGATTGTAGTTGTTGTGAGCCTCGACAAGGGAACTGACTGTCATGGGGGTCATGACTTGCGGGTGCATCGGGTGCTGTGGATGTGGATGTGGCGGCGGCGGCGCTGCTTGAACCTGGCGGGATACGGAGTCAACGGACTCATTGGGGCGAGTGCGTTTCCGTGTCGAGCTGCGTGTTTCAATCACGTTCGGGTTTGAGGTGGGCGGAACTGGCTGGGTTTGTGGTGGTGGCTCTGGGACAGGCGTAACGCTTCGTGATCATAAGCAACCATACTGAAGCACAGCTAATGCACACATACACCTCGGATCCGGTGACTTTGCACCCTGCCCAATTGGTGTGAAACGTTTGAAGTGCGTTGGCCTTGATACATTCGTGCACCCATTGAGAATTGAGTACGATTTTTCCCTTCTTGCCTGCGTACTGTCGCCACAGGTTCTGCCCTGACGCCTTGTGCGGATCGACTATAAATTCATTGATAATTATCAAATGGCTTATATGCACCACAACGAACCTAGAATGTAGGGAACACCACTATAACCAGGACAGATAGAGCCACCATATTTCTACCGAAATAATTAGATATTGCACGTGGCTACACCGAGAGGCGGCGACGCCACAGCTTCGTTCTCGGGTCCATACTCACAGGTATGAGGTCGATGAGGACGTCCTTGTCATCTACATCCTTCTCAATGTACATGGCAAGGGGTGTGCCTAGCATAGGGTCAAGAAAGAGCTCAGGGTTGACATCGAGATCGATATTCTGTGCATTCAGAGAGGGGCGCTGTGTATTATTTTGGTCGGGATGGCGGATCGAAGAACGCGCTGGTGCCATGGGTCTTGCCCTCCGATTGTTATTTTGCGTGTTGGCAGTGGTTGGAGTCCTACACAAACAACAGCCGACAAAGTTCACACGCGTTTCAGCCGGAGCTTCAATTGACCCCTCTTCCTCCCCCTCCTCCTAAACGACGAAAATTTCGTTATATCCTTGACAGCTGTATGCATGCCGACCTCATGGTTGTACCCATTCTGAGGGCCGAAGGCAACGTACCGGGCTAGCTTCTGTTTTTTTGTCCTCGTCTCAAGGGTCCAGACCTCCTGACAGCTCCTTCGAACTCGCGGAGTGATTCACGAATCCCCCAGGAACTCGCCCCCCTCGATCCAATCAATTACTTAGGATACTCAAAATATTTCTCGCGGCACCCTCCTGATTGGCCCAATGGGGGACAATCCGAGGGGCTTTGTATGACGTCGATACGTCAGGAGTTCAAGCGCACCTGAGCTTTTGCCTCCAACATGGGTGCACAAGTCACGACTTTAAACAACACAGACATCTCAAGACCAATGCAGGAAACTGATGAAAGACCACGCGATGTGGTTTGGATCAGAAGCGCTACACGTGGAAGGGCGTGGTTTTAGGTGTCCACAACCTTATCCTCAGTATTATCAGACGAAATGCATTCTCCTTTCCTCTTCAACTTGAGTCCGGGATCTCTTCCACCTCCTCAAAAAATTGTTCTGTTTTTGTAGCGGTCAATCTTCACCGTCAAGTGGTGCTCTTGGCGACTCCTCGCTTAACCCTCCATACATACGTCGTTCCGTACACTTTGTACGTGCGGCCGCCGCCCCCGCAATTTTATTTGACGCTGTACCCCTGTGTTTTGTTCGTGTCTGAATCGTTCGCCCGTCGTGCTTAAGCTTTGGCTAAAGTGTAGTCGACAACTTGGACGCGGAGAGCGCGTATGGTGTACATCTGCGTTACCGCCACTAGGATTGAGGATTGCAGCAGTAAATGGCCATACCTAGGCACTATGAAGGCGACACGTGGGACCTCCAGACCTAAAAACAGTGTACATACTACACCCACCCAATCGCATCAGCAGTTGTCCAACTAGCGTATGTATCAACGTTCAGTTCGTTACCGTCTGTTACTGTTTACCGTATGTCAAGGCGACAACTCCCGCAATGCAGGGACCCTTTACTTTCTTTTTTTAAGCGTACGCATGGCTGGAAAACCAACATCATGATCCAACGTTAAGCGGGGTGCCTCGAGGATGCTTCCTTCCCCGCAAGGCATGTAGGGTCCGAAGCACGCACCCAAGCACGACTGAGAGTCTAGACTTTCAATCTTGGGTGCTGATTAGGACTGCTCGGGTATGTCTCTGTCGTCCGGGTCGTACATAGAAGGTCATAGACGGTTGGTTGGATGCGGTAGCATCATGGCTTGCTGATGGTGATCATTTGCATAGACGCACGGTGACGTCGTCTGCCCAATGTTTGTCTGTCGTTCAAGACGAGATGAGTACCATGTAGCAACCCTCCTTGAATCCTCTGACATACCCAAACGTGTAACCTCACCTGACACGCCTTGAGGGCGGGGAAACCACGGCCATTCTTCTGACATTCATGGCAGTGACATAGACTCAAGATATCGCCTTTCAAATCTTCGCCGATCCTGATTGATCAAGAATGCGTCAAAGCGTGTTGGACTTTGTGACTGTCAGACGACATGTTTGCGAGGCAGTCGAGGGACAGACATGGCGTGTGTGTAGACGTCGAGGTCGGAATCTACTATGGCTTGGACTTGTTACACAGGCTTCCTTGACATATCGACAGATGTCTCTGTGTACACCATGCAAGTTAGACCAGATGGCTTCATTGTATGCCGATCTCTCAGGCTGTCGACGCGTGTCAGTGTCTGTATCTGGTGTACGACTCCCATATGCGTCTTGGGCTGGTCGAGCCCCGCGTGTTCAATACTATCTTTTACTTACGACAGTAGGTCATATATTTTCTCAATTGGCAAGCCTCTTTCTCCGTCGAGTTTCGGGTGAGAGCATGATATCGCCGAGATTGCTTTCTCTTTGATACATACTCTGTGTTAATGACCTTCTATGAATTCATTTTTCCTTCCGAGACTGTCCTTGAGGCGCCTAGCTAACATATGAGGCGTTTAGAGCCGTAAGCAAGGGATGTCTAGTCAAGTTCAACACGCAGATATCAATCATTACGCAACGAGCCTCCACAAATACTATTCGCATCTATGTATATATTCACTATATATTGCCCGCGGTCAGATAGATGAGGGATCCAAACGATAAAAGGATATATTGATATCTACATCATATCGACACACAAATACACACTGATAAAAAAGACCAATAGATATCTACTATGATGATCTCCATAGCACATACGCCACCCTATGTGAGTATGCTGGTCGCTGTCTTATGGCGGGGATCAGGCTCACTATCGGCACTCAGGACAACGCGATCGATCGCGTTGAATATTTCGATCGCGTTGAGATCACTTCCGATGCCTCGCCAAAGCGGCGGCCTATGGCAAAAAAATGTCCCAACGGTCAACCATAGACATACGTGGTATGCGGCGGCCCAAAAGCAATGCATAACACCAAATGTCTGGTCCGAACTCACCAAAGATATCATATACCTCAACTGTCCTACGTATGCTGATCATCAATCGCATTCACCAGAATTTGAACAGCACCTGCCAGCAGGAACGCAACAATCACCACGAAATCACGAAATCACAAAACTACAAAACTTACCAATCAAATCACAGATGCACAAGTCCACATCAAGTATGTACTGTATGTATGTATCGATATAACCCCAGTTCTACCGGACCTTCGAATTCGGGACCTTCCAACGGGTATGGGGGACTTGGTCAGAGAGATGGATGTGATGTGATCCGTGCCCCATTCCCCGACCTCCGTAAGCTCGAATAAGTCATTTGGTTGGCCAAAGTATGCACGCGGGTACGGTGGGATCGGTCAGATGGGCTGTGCACATAGATGGACTTTGCTCGGGATTAGTTTGGAGGCCAGGGAAGGGTATGGTGCGTCGGTATGGCTGAACGGGCATCGACAAGGACGATTGGAATTGAGTTTGGAATCGTAACCTCAGGCTGAGAAATGCCCGGTTCCAATGCCAAGCCATGGTGATAGCGTTTCTCAGGAACATGTGGAAGCGACATGATTGTGAAGGCTTCGTAACCCAGAAGAGTGGGCCGTGGAGTGATGTATGGATTAGGGGATTTTACGAGAAATATGTAAATGCACTAGTGGAGAATAGACTAGAACGTAGGAGAGACCAAAGAAAGCCGGTGATTGTAAGCAAGGGTAAAGCAGTAGGGTGCTTTGGGATAACATGGGGAGTGTGAGAGGGTGAATATGTATAGTCAGCGCTCGTCAGGTGGAACAGTAGTACTGGAATTGGAGATGGGGCAACAATGGGTGGCCGTGGATAACAATAGATACAAAAGTGATCAGGGGCATTTAATTTTTTCCTTCTCTAGAAGTTGATTTGTTGTCGGAGCTTGAAATCATACTGCCCTCAGATCTGGACGTTGTGCTCGCCTCGCCGCGCCCTCCCGCTCGCTGACACCATGGCTTCTGTCGCAGGCCGCAAAAAATCCATCGTCTCCAGCGCGGGCTTCCAGATCGACAACCCCGTCGCAAACAACACTCTCCTCAACAAGGCTGCGTCGCAGTCCACCTCTCTCTACCAGCAATGCTCTTCTCTCCGCAACCGCCTCATGCGAATCCGCGGTTTCTCCTATTATTTCTCTCTGGCAGAAGCAGCAGACTCCCGCCAGTCAACAGACCCAGTAACCCAGCTCTGGGACCTCTTCTCATTCGGAATCCCACTCTGCTACATCTTCGACCGTCTACCAACCGACCAGGGCTTCACAAAGATAAACAACAACGAATTCAACCAGGACGAGTACGATGCAAATCCCGACAAGCCTAAGAAGCGCGCAATCGCCCTCTTTGCCATGCAGATCCGCACAAACAAGGTCACAGAGGCCATCCAAGGCTGTGAAGAGTTTACAGTCACCGATCTCTGGGACCGTAATTCAACAGATGGCTTGGTCAAGGTCAGTTTATGGCCGCTATAGTGTCTACATGACGCTCATCACCCATTTTAGGTCATCAACACCGTCACCGCTATCGTCGATCACCTCCCACCAGATGCATTCGAACCATCACATCCCGCTGCATCATCTCAATTCTCTAACGACCTTTACGAAGCTTCCTCATCGAACTCTTCAATCTCTACACCTGCAAATGCTCAGGAAACTGCACGGAACAACATCATTCGCGAAATGGTCGAGACCGAGCGCAAGTACGTTCAGGATCTCGAAATAATGCAGGTATGACTATCCCATGACACACATAGCCATGCATTATACTTATGGTATTCCAGAAATACTCGAATGCCCTATCGCAGGGCAACATAATCGACCAGGACACGATACACCTCTTATTCCCAAATCTGAACAAGCTCCTCAACTTCCAACGCAAGTTCCTTATCCGCTTTGAGAGCACCGCAGAACTGCCATGGCAAAGCCAAAGATGGGGTCAGCTTTTCCTTGAAAGTGTGAGTACATTGTCTCTTTATGGCTGTTCCATTGTGCTCATGCGATGGTTTCGGAATAATAGGAAGACGAATTTGTTGTCTACGAACCGTACTGCGCGAACTACACCAGCGCAACGGACCTTATGCTCGCCAACGAGCAAAACCTTTCTGTACGTATCCTCCCTCCGTGTCTCCCAACACATGTTTGGGCCTCGTTTCAATTCCCCATGTCGTCCTGACGACTCTCGGCTATGACCATTGAATTGAGCTGACCAAATATCTGTCAACAGTCACTGAACCACTTGATCAACGTCAAAGGCGAGCTACCAGCTTTCCTAATCAAGCCAATTCAACGTATCTGCAAATACCCCCTTCTGCTTGATGTGAGTATGCTGTTCAACCATTTCTTTTCGGTTTTGATGGCATCTCGCTGCGATTTCGTGACGAGGCCCTGTCATATTTGCATGATCAATCTGCTAACTAAATCTGTTACTCCAGTCCCTGATCAAAGCATGCGTCAACTCCAATTATCAACATTTCGACGAGTTGAAGAGAGGCTCGGACTCAGCCAAGCGCATCACGGATAAGATCAATGAGGCACAACGGCGCGCAGAGAACGAGCTTACTGTCAAGAGCCTTTACTCGCGCATCGACGACTGGAAGGGCCACCACCTTGAGAACTTCGGCGAACTTCTCCTCGATGATATCTTCGTTGTGACCAAGTCCGACATCGATCGGGAGTATCACGTCTTCCTCTTCGAAAAGATCATTCTATGTTGCAAGGAGGCGCCCCAGGACCTCCCGAACGGACGCGGGAAGATGGGGAAGAGTAACTCCATACTGAAGAAGCAGGCCGCGCCACCACCTCTTGCGCTCCCCGGAGGCGTAGGTCAGCCGGTCAAGAAGAACACCCCCCTCCTTCTCAAAGGCCGCATATTCCTCGGCAACGTCACCCAAGCCACTCCGGCTGCCCAGAAACTGTCAACTAGTATGTTTTTCCGCCTTCCATTCAAGTATCACATGAGTTCATTACCTTTTTTTTTCACAGATATCCAGGTTCCGACGCACTACCCGCTTCAGGTGTGGTGGAAGGGCGATGACGATCTCGAATACTTCACGTTGCGGTGTCGACGAGAAGACCAGATGCGCCAATGGGAGAATTCGATCAACCGCCTCATCAAGGAATCGGCGGCGCGGCGCGCCACTGAACGTGAGCGGTCGAATTCTAGCATGTCCAGAGTTGCCGCTGCCAGCAGCGCCAGCGGATATTCTCACTCCCGTGGCCTTTCGAAGATCTCGCAGTCGCCGTACAGCGCACCGCAGTCTATGTACTCCACCGCATCTTCAACCACGAGCAGCAGCAGCCGTGGACCACGCACACCCTATGACAGCGACGAGCACGTCCCGAACACAAACTCCGTCGTGTATGGCAGTGGACCTCAGGGCTACCCGCCTCATGACGGCTTCGAATTCGAGGCAGACGACGATGACTACGAGGAGTACCCGCCGTCGTCGGGCTACTCTGGTACAGCCTCTGGACGTGGAACGCCCGTGGGCAATGGTTTCAACAATGGTTACCGCCGGAACAACGCCATGAGCATGCCGCCCGAACGCGATCAGAATCCAGGATACGATCGCCCCCGCGCACACACAGAGGACGTCAATGGAACAGTTATGGCTGCGTGGAGGAACAACCTCCCCCCAGTACCTGTACCCGTTCCTGGCCCTCGCCCCGATATGCCGCTCCATCCAAATACGAATGGGCTCAGGCAGCATAACCCTCGTGTCAACTCGAGTATCAACACGCAGAGCTATGCGTCGGATTCAGTGTATGCGTCGTCCACTCACGGATATCCTTCATCGACGGCTTCTGGTCTTCCTGGAGGGCCAAGACAGCGCCCGCCATTGCGCAGCCAGTTCAGCTCAACAAAACTCAAGTCGGTGTATGATAGTTCTGGGGATCACCAGTTGCAACAGATGCAACAAATGCAGCAGCAACGAAATAGCAAGGCGTCGACACAGCCGGCATTGGTCAATGCTAGCGGACATCCAGTGAATGCCAACGGACAGCCCCTCAATGCTAACGGCCTACCGATCACGAGCCGCTCGAGGAGTGTTAGTCAACCTATTGCGTATGTACCAAAGACGACGACCGCACCCCCGCCCCTGCCATCTGGTCAATGGAATCACCAGCGCGGGCATCCGACGCCATTAAACGAGAAACGCGGAAGCGGGTCGAGCCAGTCAACAGGTGGTGACTCGTCGGATTACTCGCCGAATAGTTCCTCACCGCAAACACCCTTCGGCTCGAGCGAATCCTCTATTGGGGGTGTTGCCATCCACCATCAACGCTCGGCGTACTTCGATGGTCCAGGCGTGCAGGCGCAGGCGCCTCCTGTGAAGGTCAAGGTGCATTTCCATGAGGACATCTTTGTAATTCAGGTTTCTCGCTCGACGGAGTATGAAGATCTTGTGGAGAGGGTTGGGCGGAAAATCAGGTTGTGCGGACCACGGCGAGACGATGGCCCATTGCGCGTCAAATACAAGGACGAGGATGGGGATATGGTGTCGCTAGGGTCCACGGAAGACGTGCAGATGGCATTCGAGGCGTATCGGCCTGGGGGACAGGTCACCCTCTTCGTGACCTAACACTTCCTCCTTGCCTTTTCCTGTCTGGTTGACTGTTTCATTCTCACTCTCCGACTTCGATCTCACTTCCTTGGTTCCTCTTCACACTCATCCTGCAATTATCTGCCTATAATTCACATCACGGCTCCACACACACACATTGACCAACTGCATCAATCAACACCCCTCACCCCCTCACCTGCCAGCCTTGCTCGCCCTCCCCCCGGTATCCTATATTCCCCGCATTATCCTAGACCATTGCATTGCCCCCTCACTCTTCCTCCTTCATTCATTCACACTGTCATTATTCCTCGGAACTATCCATGCATACATTCCTTTGTCTATCTATCCCACTCTGTTTGTATCACCCGCCGCTTCGGCGCTTGCCCTCCTCCTTCTTTCAATCTTACCCTTCCTTCCCTGGTATTGTACTTCTCTTATACTCGCTTTCTCCGGGCGCCTTTGTGGTTATTCGGAGAAGCATAATTCTACCCATCCCACCCAGTGCCCACCCAACCATAACACTCCTCTTCAGTTTATCTCCTTTTTCTCGCTATCTATCTGTTATTATGTTGTCTCCCGGATTTCCTTACTCTATCCTCTCATTACCCCCCTCTGTCTCTATTGTGTCCCCTTTTTCTCCTTATGATTTGCAGCGCGTCCTCTCCATCAATGAACGCGTTTTTCGCCCTGGCAAGGCTGTTGTGGTTTACTCTAGGAGGGATCCTTGTGTTTCATGTAACATTTATAGAGGAATGCTATTGGCTTGGAATATTATATCCATTCGTCTTGAAAGGATTAAGATTCAGTGGAATTCTCGAAAATGTGCCCCTTTTCATTGGTGTGTGTACTACTTCGTCAGATACTTATACATGGCTCAGTCTGTAAAACTAACAAGACCCTGTCATTATTGGCTGAAACCTGTAATGCCATTAAAGTTCGTGATGGCGCCTATGAAGTTGCCCCATCAATGGAACGCATGAGTAGGATAGAAGGAATAACCAAACCTGCGACGCCACCAGTGGCTTTCAAGTTAGACCAGGCCCAAGTTCCTGACAGTGAAAAATGGAGATTGTGAGATTCTGTGACCCTTCAAATGATGGTGACCATTGCATACCTGTGCAGGAACCCACGCCACAGTTCACGGCAACACGCTGGGCGCTGCTCGTGACAGCAATATTGCTGACTGGCGCTACAAAATTGACGCCCTGGTTGATTCCAGTCATGATCAGTAATCTGCACGATATCAATGATCAAACAGGCCCTACGGAGATCACAACACCGTTTCCAGGAGTTCCCAAAGTCGAGGGGTAGCTCTAGCGCATGAAACCGCATTCAGTCGTCAGCTTAGCTTAAATTAGGATCAACGGACGCACTTGATCAATGAGAACTCCGAACTTCTTGCACCCAGTCGCCGTATTTCCCTGGTTTCTGATGAACAGACAGGCAAATGGGGAGTTTGCTACATAGTTCCTTACCGAGTAAGTCACATTCGAAACAGTGCTCCCTGTGGCTGTGGCGATTGTTTTGATACGAAGGGCCTGGTCACTGTGGGGTTTTATGGTGATCATTTTTTGGCAGCTCGTGCATTGTTGCAACGACCCACTTATTGGTGATAGTGTTGCCAGAAATTACAATCCCCGAAACTGAGACATCTGAGCTAACGGAACCCTTCAAAGGTGCTGGGTGTCAATGGGATATCGGAGATGATGACAAGGCCCTTACAATGGAGATTCCATGTCCGCCGGAGCAAGTGTTTCCTTTAAAGACGATATTTGAACCTTTGTTGATGGCCAGGCAATCGTCCTTGAAATCTCAATTGTCAAGACCAATGGAGACTGGGAGCTTCTATGTACCTGGTTCTTGATCACACTAAGCACGCGGCAAATAAGCTATTGTTTCGAGCTGGCTGGAGCACAGTTGAGACTATCACACCTGTTTTCAATGGTAAGATCCTGCGTGCTGCAATCGAAACCATCGGTGTTGTGCCCTGGCCGTCGTTCGATGATACATCTATTAAGACCCACTTAGAACGTCTGAACGTACCTGCAGCAAGACCAGCACTGTTGGCATTTGGCAAATCTCCGAAAGCTGTAGATGTAGCCAGTTAAACAAAAGATAATGTACTTTTGCAATTGCACCCACAATTGTCGATCGTAAGTCCTGACATCACGAGAGCAGCAGGGTTTGACACGGAATACGTCCGAGCAGGGGAATTCAGGACTTTCACATTCTACATTTCATAGTCAGTTGCCTTTTCTTGTTTAGGATACTAATGGCTAGGCACAGAGTAAGTCCCAGATATTTTGATTCTGTTGGAGGCACACGGTTAGAGTGCAGCGTTAGACTTTGCGTTTGAGTTTACATACTTCATCATTGGAGCTGGCTTCACAACACCACCATTTCCACCGAGGCCATCCTGCAATAAATCAGGTCAGATTAACACGACCCTTCAGAACCCAAAACCTACCCAGTAGAAGGGTCCTCCACCGTCAAAGGTGTGTCCGTTCCCATTGACTTGCATAACAGCATGAGATTGATTACCCGTAACGGAACTTGTGACGCTCACATGTAATGGAGTTTCCGCTGAATGCGACATTTTAGCCTCGTGTATGGTCGAATGAATAGAGAAGATATTGGTTACCTGACGGTAAACAATGGGCCCGCCCAGCTGAGGTTTCCGAACTTGATGTCACCGTCTAGAGCATCATAAGAGGCATTATAGGAGGAAGAATAAGCCATAGCTCACTCATATTGACTGTAGTTCCATCCAATAGGGATAGTGTTAAAGCCTGCCCAGCAGGGACCGTGAACGAGTTGATGTTGACGGTCGTGCAGGCTACAGCAGCGGCAACATCTAAGTAGGATAATTGTCAATGTTACTGACGACTCCTGGAAGGAATAACACCGTAAATACCGTCCAAGGATGAGATCGTTCCAGTACACGCACGAGCAATCTGGGAGGATACTGCGATTATAGCAGAGAACAAAGCGTGTTTCCACATGAGAATGGTCGTACGTTTTTGGTGGTCATCGTCAATGGGCGGAGACTCTTATAACAGTACAACGGGCCGGCCACAACAGCATATTCCCGAAGTTGTGTTCCAAGATGAGTCGTGTGGTATCGCTGGACATCTACTTGCAGGGTGGATGAAGTAGCGAGTGGTCAAATATAGATATCGTGAACGATGTGCGCGATAAAAATAGACACGCCTTCTATCACGAGGTTACGCAGGTGAGGACTGTTTCAATTTCTGTGTAGTGCAGTGCGTTAGCAAGAACATAATAGCTAGGCAAACGTCAGAATAATACTAATACATACGCCATTGTTAGACGGAGTGAGCTAAGGGGAAAGCAGGTGGCTATTGAACTTCCTCTTAAACATCGGAACAACCACCTCAACGCGACGGAAGGACGGGCAGCAGACCGGAATACGGCCCAATTGCGGCCGTGGATAAACATCTCTTGTAACGACACTGCTCAATGGGTTCAATAAAGTCATACATGCAAGACGTACACTCGTATTTGAATTACATATAGCAATGACAAAGATACCACTCGCTTAGTACCTATTGAACCAGAATCGATGAGGTGGAGTAGAGATGGACGAGAGATATGTTGAGATCCAGTCCGAAGGTTGGGAATGGAAACCGATATCGACAAGGAAGTAAGCATGTGTGTGTGCATGCAATTTTGAATAAAGGACGTTGAGGAGCAGCGCGAGGCGACGATATTAGGTGTGCAATATAGCGTAGTGATAGAATTAAGACCTGATACCCGGTCAGCGTTCGATACTTCACAACACCAGGCACACAACGAGGAAAATTGCAAGGCCAGGGGCGGAAGAAAGAATGCACGCACATTTTGTACTGGATGGACTGAGCAGCCTCGTTGCTTGCCTGGTAAGTAATCTCAATGTCCAAGTCGCGGTTGTTGCGCTGGTTCGGGGCGCAAGCGAGTGTACCAGTGACCTTGTCACCTTCGCAGACGCGTATTGTCGTGGGTGTATAGAACACAGTTTGTCTTGGAGAAAGATTAGCGATAGAAATACAAAGGAACCAGAGTAACGGACTTCCAATGAGTGTACTGGGAATGGGGTCCCGTGGAGAACTTGACCTTCTTGTGGGTGCACTCGAAGGAAATATCGAACCAGGCAAGGAACGCGTGAATATCTTTATAGATGGGTTAAGTAAGTCTTAGAGGAAATCAAGTGCTTATCGAGAACTGGCGTACCATCCTGACGGGAGGCAGTCAAGGAGAAAGGAACCTTGAAGGTAAGGTCTTCTTTCTTGGCCGTGAGTATGTCGATGTGCTATGCGAAACGAGTCAGGAAGGGATAAGGTATGACGAAGTGGAGTTTGACCTTAAGAAGGCAGGGGTCTGTCACTACTGACTTCATATCGACAGTGTCGACGAGAGGTTCTCGCAGCGCGATGTCTTTAATGCAAGAATAGTCGAAACCATAAACATTGTCCCAGACTGATCTTTGGATTAGCGAGGTTAACATGGGAATGCTTGAAAACTTACAGTTGATTTTCTCTTCCTTGTATTCCTGATCTTCAATGGCGGCAAGGTATAAGGTGGCGGTATCGGGGAAAATAAGTCCATCCTTCTTAAGGTATTTGTCCCTTGCGAGGAGCACGGTATCGAGCATGGACTCGTAAAGAAGGAAGTATCCCATCCACTCAGAGATGATGATGTCAAATTCAGGGAAAGGAAGCTCGGCTTCCTCGAGTTTGCCCTTGACGAGGGTAATTTCTGAACGCGGGTGAGAAGACAAGGCAAAAGATCTAGGATAGCGTACGTACTATCTTTGAAACCATTAGCTTCAATGATTTTTTGAGCCTGATCGATTATGTTGGACATATCGATCTGTGCGGATTGTGAAAACTAGAAAAGGCGTATAAAAAAAACGAAACTCACACCGACGACATGCTTGGCTCCCGCTTTAGCGGCGAACATGCTCAAAATTCCAGTTCCACATCCCACATCGAGAACGGTCTTTCCTTTGAACAAATGTTCATTGTTGATGATCGCGGCGCGGTAAGATCCTGTTCGGACGCTATCTTTCAACATCTCTTCATGGATGCCTAAAAATTCGGTCAATGAGATGAATGTATGATATATCTGTGGTGGAAAACGGACCGAAGTGGGCGTAGGAGTCTGCATAGCTATTGAATGGTAAAATAACACGAATAATCAGATCTCTCCTTCAGGATGACGACGTTAAACGCCCGATACCAGAGGCCAGTCCTTACGAACAATCAACACACGCAGGACCATCTCATACCGTGCAACCTGGATATCCCTCTATGCTTCCACCCATTCACCACTACGTCAATCCAGTCACTGGCCAACATGTAACTACGCTACTTCCTCCCAACGAACCAGAGATGATCTGTCTTCAAGAGGGCACACACATCCTTCACACGGAGTATGGGCTTCTCGGTGCGTCATATATACGAGTACTGGTAAAAAATAGCACTGATTTCGGCTTCAGGCATATTGGCCGCCATATTTTGGTTCCCGCTAGGGCTTGGTCTTTGCATTTTGGACAGACATACGAAGTGCCAGAGATGCGGTGCTGTCCTGAACAACGGCCTTTGCACTTGAGTGCTGCTTTACCTTGCATCCCATACTCACGATCTTGTACGACATCCTTTTTTCTTCTGTACCTTACACTCTTATCAGTGTATATTGACTTTACTCCCCGTCATTCCCATTGTATTTTATGCTCTTGGTAGATATAAATCTTATTTTGGTTTCATTGCTCATGTATCGAACGTTGGTGGTACGGATGAGTCAACAGAAAAGTCACGATGCTCTGCCTCTTCCTCTCTCCCTACTGTGAGCTTGAAAGCTCATCGCCATCTGTCCATGGCCGCAAATTTGTCTTCACCAGTTCAATGACCTCATGCCGAGCCTCCGCTGCTTCTTGGTAGAGGTCATAATGAGAAGCTTCTTCAGAATAGGGTCCTAAATCCAAAATCGAGCCAGCTGACAAAATTGTTCAGCTTCCTTGATCAGTTCCCAGAAATAGCGAATCTGAAGACGCGAAGGTTTGGCCAATTTTGTAGGATCAGCTCGCTGGAGAGTTTGTGAAGGACATGGATCGCTTACATATATGATTTTCAAGATAAAAAGGCACATTTCTTGAAACAAGATCGTCATGTCCATGATGAATCAACAGAATTCGTCCTCAGAATAGGCCGAGAGATAATTTTTTAACCTTCCCGAGCCAGAATTCCAGAGATCGAATAAATCAAGTGTTGCCTTGCGCCTAGAATAATAATACACGGAGCACAGTCGCAGAAGAACATCTGTACTGGGAGGTAACGCCGCAGAATGTAAGATTAGAACCAAGATTTCTGCGAACAAAAGTAGCATTGAGGACTAAAAGTGATCCCAAACTTGCAGCTTCCTGTTCCAGAACAGACCGTTCTCCGTGAACAGTAAAAATCGGCAAGGAGACCTTCGATTTCGAGAAATTGCAAGGTGTGGAGGCCCTTAATTGATGCAACCTATGGTTTATATGTCACTATTATTGTGCCGAGGTTGCAATATGTATTATGGCACAGGTGAAGCGGGAGTGTTTGTACGACAGAGTGTTTCTTTTTCCAGAGAGTTTAGGCTGCAACGAAAATATTTTCAGATTGAACTGTTGCAGATAAATTCTTATAAGAATACATTTGAACGCACTCTGCACTACAATTCATGCAGATGAGTCTTGGTTTAATAGAGCGCTTAGCTGATAGAGAAACTTGCCGATCGCATTGATCTGCTGGTCAGGGTAAGGAGGAGATGAGCTCGCTCTCCGGGCGTAGCAGTATCAGCTGCAGAAGATACTTTAAACAAAGAAGTCGAAGAAGGTCGAAACCCAAGGAGAAGAGCAAGTCGGGCAGAGTCCCGAAGGCCGAACACGTGCCAGTGACTCGGAGAAAATGGTATCAAGGCCGGTTCTGACTTGATCAGCACAGAAGTTGTGCTTCATCTAGGCTTCCTTTGCATGCATCCTCTGCTTATTACAGGTTTTCAAATCACTTTACAAGTTATTGTGCACTTGAGTCTAATAAAGAAGGTTCAGAATTGAGATTTTCTACTGCCAAAATTGGACAGCGCGCTCACCTGCCTGGGCCATTTAAGAACGTTTCACTGGTCTTATCCACCCAAAAGTTGTACCTTGCTTGATCACCATACGTCGACAATCCGCCGGAGACATCAGCCTTGGTGTACCTTGCTTTATAAGAGAAAGGCGAGCTTGATAATACACAAGTCATCGGTGACAAAGATCAACTCAAATTGTCGATATATATCAGTCTTGGTATTGTCTTCAAAACATTGCTCCTGACTACGCTGCTTTGCAGAATACTCTCAGAATGTCCAACACGATAGTTCTATACGACATCCCGTCGACCGTTCCCGGCTCTGCGTGGTCCCCGAACGTCTGGAAGACAAGGTATGCAAAGTTCATGAACAAACTTGATTTCGAGTTGAATATGACGATATCCTGATCAGATACACCCTCAATTACAAGGGACTTGCATATAGGACAGAGTGGGTCGAATACCCGGACATAGAGAGCACCTGCAAGCAGATCGGTGCTCCTCCCACCACTACCCGAGATGGCCGTCCGCTATACACCCTTCCAGTTATATACGATCCTTCTACAGGAGCTGCTGTCGCAGAATCCACCCAGATCGCAGAATACCTTGACGCGACATACCCTGATACTCCCACACTCCTGCCAGAGGGCACGAAGACCGTGCAATACGCGTTCCTCGCAGGATACCGCAGCATCCTTCCCAATACCTTGCAGTTCGCGTACCCCGCCACTGAGAGAATCTTGAACCCCCGGAGCGAAGCTTACTTCAACAGATTCAAGTACGGCCCAACAATTCCTCATGAATCGCCAACTGGGGAGGCACGGGAGGTGGAGTGGAAGAAGGTGGAGACGGACTTTGGGCTGCTTGCCGGATGGATGGATAAGGGCGAGACGGATGGGCCCTATATACTCGGAGCCAAGATATCGTTCCTCGATTTTTCAGTTGCTGCGTTTCTGCTTTGGTTTAAGACTATTTTTGGAGAGCAGAGCGACGAGTGGCAGAGGATCAAGGCGTGGCATGGAGGAAAGTGGGGCATATTTTTGGAGAGGTTCAAAGAGTATGAAAACGTCGTCGTTTAATACAAAGAAGTATATTGTGCCACCTCGACGAGGCGCGTCACATGCAAGAACTTTATTCCTTTGCACTTGTGAAGGAAGGGCTACAAATATATATAAGGAGCGGAATAGTGAATAGTAATGTATCGGATACGGCAAATCGATGCCAGGCGTCCATCCATCCATCCAGTCTAAGGTGTCTATTTCATTAAGGTAGGAGGAGGTCTTTGACCAACTCATATGTGAAGAACGAGGTTGCGATACTAGGTGCGACCTTCACTGTAAGAGGATCATTCATTAGCACGCGTTCAACAATGATTAAATGCTGTTGCTTACGGAGATTGGGCCAAAGGCCACGATACAACCCCGCCACACCCTCCGTCTTGATGATGCTCGTCAAAGCATGTAGCGCACCATTATACTTCACCGACCCTCCCTTCATACCCGCCACCTGCATCTTCCTCCTCAACACGTCGAATGGGTACGTCAGCGTCTGCGAGATGGTGCCTGCCAGTGCACCACAGGTCAACTTCCTCCCAATGCCGCTTTTCCCTGGCGGGGTGATAACCCCACGTAGAAACTCGTACGCCGCAAAGTTGATGCCGACATACGGCGCAACACCTGCTGATGTCGTCACAAGGCCGCGATAGAGACCACGGATACCACCCTCTTCTCGCATGATCTTGAGGGTCATGCCCATTATAGAAAGGTCTGCTTTGGTGTAGCCAGCCATGGCGACGGTAGAGAGGGACGGGGTGGGGGACGTAGTGTGGAAGGCGGCGGCTGTGGCTGCGGCGTGTTTGGGTATTGAGGATGGCGATGAAGTATTTATTAGAGTAGCAGCGCTGGCTGCCGTTGACGTCGCCGACGAAGCTGAAGACACTGTAGAGGGAGATGCGAGGGCAATAGACGCTGTTGCTATTGATAGTCTAGATCGTACAAGATCCAGGGGGTAGGTTGAGCCTGATGTGGAGTAATGAGTGCGATGCTCATGCATGTGATGTGTACATACAAACAGAGGTTATGCCTGCGAGCGCCCCGCTTGCGAGCCTTTTGGGAGTGTCGAGCTCTTTTGAACCATGTCTCGTGAAAAACTGGAGAAGCACAACGATGACGTCAGCGATCTACAAAGTTGCGGGTTAGCTCACCTTCTTGAGTTGTTCGTAAGTCGTAAACTGGACAGCACTGATAGTCACGAGCATAAGTCGTGCGACACTGGCCGAGATGAAGCCGGAACTCACCTATACGGCACGATTCTCAAACAG
The DNA here is from genome assembly GCA_018855915.1 of Tephrocybe sp. NHM501043. Lineage (NCBI taxonomy): Eukaryota > Fungi > Basidiomycota > Agaricomycetes > Agaricales > Lyophyllaceae > Tephrocybe > Tephrocybe sp. NHM501043. Next base: position 28,812 of record JABCKO010015871.1, read on the forward strand.
TTGATCCCGTTGCCGCGCATGAACCCTTTAAACCCCTCCTCCTTCCACATACGTAGAAGGCTGCGCCAAACGCCCTTGTACTGCCCGTCTGATGTGCGTGGCTGGACCTGCCTGCATCACGGAGACCATCAGAATGAAGGGAAGCGAATAATGGGGTGGAGTCTTACTGGATGATCTTGAGGCGTTCAAGGGGGCTCACTACCGTGCGTGAGGCAGCCCCAGCGCATCCGCCAGCTGTCGTATACCTTCAATCAGTCTTGCAGGATCCACACAAAAGTTCCACGAACCGATAAAGAAAGACACAATTTCTGGTGATATCAAAGAGGATGTAGTGGCCTCTTTGGGCTTCTGCATGACGGTTTCTGGAGTTGGTGAGTTTGAACTTGGTCTAGATTGTGTTTCCGGTGTAGAAGTGGTGTTGGTGCCAGAGGTCATGACACAGATCGACGCAAAGAGAGTACACTGAGCATATAACAACCAACGGCGGTTTCCTCTGACTGTGTAGGTGTATTCGGGTATATGCTGTGCCGAGATATAGTGATATAAAGAGGAAGAGAGACAAAACTGCAGGTGGTCCTCAGCAAGGAGTGGTCAAACTTGCGCATAAATTGTTCAATCACGTGACTAGTGCACCATGATCCGTGCCTGCCGATCTCCGGCAAAATTACAAGTCGACTTGTAACCTGGGGCCCACAAATCTGCTTTTAATGACACCTGTTTCCAGTCAAGTTCGTATTCAATGACTTCATGCCGATGCCCTGCTTAGGATCCATGCTATTTTTACAAACTATGTACCCTTGATTCAGGCTTTTCCTTCTGTCTCCAGCTTGGCTAGGGCAGCTTCCGCCACTCGGAAGCTCTCCATTCCGGTAGGAATGCCGCAATAGACGGCTGTCTGGAGCAACGTCTCTCTGATCTCCACGACGGACGCCCCATTGTTCAAGGCACCTCTGTATCTCGAATGAGTACCGGATTTTATCTAGTGTTGGGCTTGACGCACCGAATATGACCTGCAAGCTGTCGGTCGACGCATAGAAGTTGGCAATGTACACAAAAGCTTGCTAGACTGACCTCTGCGGATTTACCTTGCGATGCGAGCAAGGCAATGTTGATCAGGCTACGCTGCTTTAGTTCTAGCCCAGGCCTGGTCCAGATCGTGCCCCATGCTGCCTGCAAATATCACAATTCCAATTGAAGGCCTGTCGTTTAAATATAAAGCAACACACCTCGGTTGCTAGCTGCACTCCGAAGCTTGAATTCAGAGAGATCAGTTGACCTAGATCTCAATGATTCACTGTACCTCTTGCATTGGCTTCATAAACTCAGACGTCCCCTGATAAATGATACAAATAGCTTGTTAACACGGAGAATATTGACCAAGCTGCCAAATGTTCACCTTTGCGAGCTGGTCATCAACATATTCATTGCCCTAAGTATCTGGTGTTCAGAGTCTCCAGGAAATGTTAATTCAGCAGGCGTGATGCACCATAACCTTCCTCCGTACAACTAAACCAGCATTGTACAATTCCTCATGCGCCGCCGCGTTGGGAAGGTTTGAACTTGCCATGATCAGGGTGAGAGTCGATTCAGGAGATGTTTACGACTGACCTCTTTTTTTAGGTTACGGGCCGGATACCATGATATCCGAGGGTATGTACATTGGTGAGAAAGGAGGTGAATATTGGCCCGGTCAAATGACGAGGTCATGCCCCGTTGCTGTTTCAATCATTATACACGCTTCAATATTCTTCCCAAGACGAGGAGCCCAGTGTGAGTTGATCATTTCAGTTGCACATTCGTTATCCATGTTGCATGATATGCCTACGAACTTTGGATGGATTGGACTGGGCGCGATGGGCTATCCCATGGCGACCCAACTGCGTCGAAAGCTACCGACAACTTCCAAACTATTCATATTTGACATAGACAGCGCTGTTTTGGTTCGATTCGTAAATGAAGTGGACGGACATGGGCCTATCTATGCGATGAAAAGTTCAAAAGAAGTCGCAGAAAAATCAGTATGTTCAGTGGTGCTTGCTTCGACCAAAATAGGCTCAATAAATGCTGCCCAGGATTTGGTCATATCCATTGTCCCTGAAGGTCAGATATCATCTGGAGAGAGGGCGACTGTGAGATCGCTAACGGAGAAATAAGGCTCCCATGTCCGAGACGTGTATCTCGATCCTGAAGTAGGATTACTCGCAGCATCGGACACCTCTGGAAAGATTTTCGTAGACTGGTAAGAAACCGACGAATCCATTGCCTCACTATCTCAAACACAACCGGCGTTCAGTTCAACAATCGACCCTACAACCTCCCTCGCAATTGGTGAAGCCGTCTCTTCGTCCGCACCTCGTACTTATCCTCCGAGATTCTACGATGCTCCTGTCTCTGGCGGGACTGCCGGAGCCTCCAAGGCCACCCTCACATTCATGGTCGGTGCCACGCCAACCGACCGGGATTTCCCCCTTCTCAAGGAGGTGTTCTTGTTCATGGGAACATCCATTCACGCGTTGGGCGGCCCCAGCCTCGGTCTCGCAGCAAAGCTGAGCAATAACTATCTCTCTGGGATGATCGCACTGGCAACGTCAGAAGCAATGAACCTGGGAATGCGGCTCGGTCTGGACCCGAAGGTGCTGAGCGACTGTATCGCGACGAGTTCTGGTGCCAGTTGGGTCAACTCAACGGTCAACCCAGTGCCGGGGGTGTGTCCTGACGCTGTGACCAGTAAGGGATACGAGGGTGGATTTAAGGTGTGTCAGTCGCATGACGTCTTGAAAGGATTAGAATGGGAATTGAGCGGTGGACAGGTCCAGCTCATGAAGAAGGACATCACTCTCGCGATGGAGGCAGCACGGCAAGTAGATGCAAAGCTGGTATTAGGTGATGCTGGATTGTTCGCATATTCTGCGGCCGCGGAAGATCCTAGTTGTCGAGACAAAGATTCTCGAGTAGTGTATCGATGGTGCGTCGGGCCAAATATCACATTGTTGTCGCTGATATGAATGCCATGGACCACAGGTTAGGAGGTGTAGATCCACGTGTCGATGTTTGATTGCAGTTTTCCTTGGACAACTTGATTTTCCTTGGTAAGCCCTAGCGTAGCATTTATCGACGCTTTGCCGTCCACCAATCGCCGAGATCCAGCCGTGTCAGGAGGTGATATAACGCATCAGCTCCTCCAGTAGGCCTGCGAGCATCAGCTCCACTTGCTGGGCTTTGCAAGAGCATGTTCGTTTCTGACAAGCCCCTTTTGTCGACTAAGCCCTTCAGAACCTTCGTCTACATCATAGTCAAGTCTGCAAATGCTCCCACTTCAAAATGGCAGAGGGAGGCTTACCAGTGTTGACATTCGCCCAAAGAACTTCTTCGCGATATCCTCCAATATATGTGCAGCCTCATATTCCTCCACACGCCCGCGGTACAACTGTCCCACCACAATTGTGAATTCGAGTATCAACCCCAGCACGCTCCGTAACACCTCACCGACAGCACGTTGCCCGGATCTTAGCAAGCACGCACTGAGCAGGTCGTCAAGCAATGCCGAATGAGCATTTGCCAATGCAAACACATCAGGGAAGTCAGACTCTGCCTCACGGCCCTTTTTGTATTCGAAACGAAGGATTGTGCGACAAATCGGAAGTGGAGAAGCGCCTTGTGAGATGCAGTGAGAGTTGGGAAGAGTGGTCGAGTGGTACTCGATCGTGTCATTCGGAAGAGGGATGCCATGGCGTGTTCGACTCTCATGAGCCGCAGGATAAAGGCGAACATCCGCTGGTATTTTGACAGTATATCGGGTGTGATAAGCACCTCAAGCGCACTTGGAGGCTTGTAGTCCATGTACAAAAAGTCTAATGCTCTGTAAAGCGCATGTCAGTGTAGTCGAGATTACCCAACGGGAACGGAAACTGTACTCAATAGCTGATTTCAAAGACAAAAAAAATGATTATATATGATTGCTGCAGAGATTGAACCACTCACAAAGCGGATTAAGCCATTTGTCCTTCCCAGATCCAGTCGGTAGGTCCCTAATGGCAAATCCAAGCCTATACTCGGCTTCTTCCAATATGATGCTTCTTACTTTCTCCCCGTCATCGCCATCAACATAACCGCTGCCACCCTCCTCAATAGAATCCACGATGACAGTGCGCAAGAAGAAGCTCAAGTCAGCTCCGACAGGTGGCCATGTCTCCCGCTCCAGCAGACTGGGTGACAGGCCCACGGCCCACGGCTGTTCAAGTGAGCTTCCATCGTCATCATGAGTCTTCTTGGTGTGAATTTTGCGCCGCAGCGAACGAACAGCCAAGCCATGTGCCTTGTTCTCGAATTCTCCTGCCTCTCTATCGGAGAAGAGGGCGGCGGAGATGCGGGCTTTGAAGGGTGGGGCGGTGAGGAGGAGGTAAGACCGGAGGAGGGTTAGGTGGGCTTGGAAGTTAAGGGTGTCCTGGGCGGTTGTTGGTGGGGTAAGGAATAGGGTAAGGAGGGCAGTAGAAAGGGATGAAGCGTGATCTACTAAGGGTGCAAGGACGAGTGATGTCAGATGAGGGAGCGTTGGTGTTATGGAAGGTAGAGAGGAGGGGAACGCGTCAATGAAGGTTTGGAGGGACTGGGTTGTGGTATGTGCCTCGGCGAGAACAGTGGAGGCCGCCGGTGCGACTAGATTTGCACCAGGCTCGAGATCAAAGAGTTTAAATATTGCTAGCGCTTCGTTCGGATCCGAAATCACGTGAGTAGGCGGAATTGGTTCGTTACCTATACCCTTGCCTCGTCCCCCGGGATAATGACCTCTCGAGGCCGCGTCGACAAGCGCTTCAGTCCAAAACCACTGTATTGTTCCCTGAGTCATGGTCCGTTGCAACATGGGGTGATGAGGCTGCGCTCTCTCCAGCAGAAATAGAGATTTCTGGGCGGCGGGAAGGATATCTAAGAGGCCTGGTGGGAAGAAATCTGGGAAGGTATCTCCGAGTCGATCGAGGCTCTCGAAAAGGTCATCTTCATGTCCCTCTTCCTCGTCATCCTCCTGAGGGACATGACGATGAAGAGCTTTGCCAGTCACACGCGCTGCCTTTTCAACTAATGTAGTTCCGTAACCCACGGACCGCGATACTTGCTGGAGGTACTCGTGTGATACATGGGTTAGCATGAACGCGAAAATCGCAGTGATAGTCCTGGGTGATTGACGCTCGAGATGATTCTCCAGATGTTGGTATATACCAGACAATAACGGGACTGGTGCTGGGTCGAAGATGGGGTATTCTTCAGGCGCCTTTGTCTCGTCCCGGCCGTATAGCTCTGCAAGGGCGACAAAGGTCTCTTCGTAGATCTCGTACTGAACCCATGTTGCTGATAGGGTATTCTGTGCGGTGACAAGGGCACATCGTGCAAGGGCCTGACGGAGAAACATCAGAATAGTCGTGAGCACGTGTGCGTAAGCATGGACAGTTGGGCCTTCCTGAGGAGATCTACAAGACAATTAGAACGATGATATTAGGCGGTCACAGTATTGTGTACCTCTTTCTCAGGGAGAGTAGCAGAGTCTCAAGGCGCCGAAGTAGTGTTCCGATGGTAACAAAACGCGATATAAGGCTAAGAAATCGGTTGATTAGAGCAAGGAAGGACGAAAGGCAATTAATTACACACCTCTGGCTAACAATCTCGTCTTTACCGTCAATCAGAATGCATCCTGTCTCCACACCGGCTTGTACAAAGCGTTCAGGCACGGGATCCCAGGAATGGTATACAGAGGACGTTCCGAGGACAGTCATTTTGAGAGCCTTTAGCACATTATTCTGTGTTACATATACCATGTCGATTGCAGGGTCCCGCAGGCGTAGATTGACGCTAGACGATGATTAACGTGGATCTTTTTCGTGGACATAAACTCACTGGTATCTCGCAGCAGCGAACACGAGATCATCTTGTTCTGAAAGGAATCCGGTTGAAGACGCAAGGTTTGGGTGTGAGGGACGCAATCTATCCCATGAAAGAGCTTTATTCTATGACTATAAGAAAACACACGAGGAAATAGATAGTTCACACACACACACACACCTTTGTCCTGAAGTTAGCTGCCAGTGCATGCGCCCACAGATTATACCGAGGTTGCAATTCCACTGGTGGATCCACCACGAGCAATCCCAGCTCTGGGGGCAACTTGAGAGTCACAGAGGGTTTGAGTCGGCCCTGCTCTTGTTTCAAGGTGTCCATGATAGGATTCTGTGGTTTATCGGTCAACGTAGGAACGAAAAACTGCCGAGGAAGAGGTGGCAAGTTCAAGTTCACTAGCATGTCGTCTGGGCTCCCGTCGTCCAGAGGCGCGTATTGGTCCAATAACAACGATTCTACGTTGATCCCGGAGTAATCTTTTAACATTGAAGAGGCCATCGTCGCGTCTCGTCCAAGTCTCGACTAAAATTCGATAGGGCAGCGGTTTGTGATTACAAGTGAATAAGCACACGTGACAACAGACAAGTAGACGGCGCGCCTCATCCGTGCTGTCCGAGTACACATCAACCTGGATTGAGCCTGAACCATGCTTCGGACATCTGAACGTAACTACAGGTCCCATGCCACGTTATAAACCAATCATCGCCTCTATCCTGATACTGGTCCTCATCATTCTACGCCTTTCAATTCTGCCTGTGGACTTTTGTTTGGGAACTTCTGCGACGAAGTCCAGGTGCCTGGTGAATGAAACCCGTTTAACCTACATACCAGGATATAGAACTGGTGCTTAAATGGTGAATATTGACTATGATATTGGATATACTAATTATATGTCTGACATCTTGATCTAGGTCCAACGGGCACCCATAGACGATACAGCCAGTACGAAGTCTGGACTCATCTCAGAGCACGAAGTGAACGACACAACACCCATGATTAGGCGTCACGGAAGCACGTAAGCGCCCGTCCTTACCTCCCTTCCAATCATCCCAACCCATCTCGAACAGGTACACTGGCGCGCTCCTCTTCAACGCATGCGCCTTTTTCCTCCCAGCGCTCTACGACACTCTTGTCAAATTATGGATCTCCAAAATTGACAGCTCTTTTGTCGTTACCAGCGACTCATACACCTACATCTGTCATAATCGAAGTCTTGAATGAAGGCCTGCCGCGCGCCGCCTACCTTGTCATCGGCGACCCCTCCGCACCACTCCAACGACGCCTCAACCTGGTTGCGACCCTCCTAGCGTTCCAGATGACGCTGGGTTTTGTGATGTCGGTGGTGTTTTTGGCAGCGGCGCCCAAATTGGCTGGGGCGTTTGTGCCAGAGAGCGTTCGGCAGGCGTCAATTGAGTATGTTAGGATATCCGCGTTTTCAGCATTGACTAGCGCAGCAGAGACGGCTGTGAGTCTTGCCACAAGGTCGTTGGATCGACCAGATATACCGCTAGCTATTAGTTTGTCTCGGACAGTTGCAAATATCATCCTCGACTTCCTCTTTCTATCCACCTTCCGTGTGCACACCAGCCATCCGCCAACGGTCAACACACAAGCATCGATCCGCATGGCGTGTAACGGCCTTGGCTGCATCGCCGGCCTAGTGCATTTCTTCTATGTCGTCCGACGCCTGCGTAGGCATCACAATCTCCGAACCTAGAAAGCCCTTTGGGTGCCGACGTGGAGTTCGTTTGTCGTGCTAGGCAAACCGGGGCTGCACACGGCGGTGGAGTCAGCAGTGAGAAATGCATTGTACTTGTGGTTGATCCATGGGATTGTGGCCTTAGACAGTGACTATGCTACCGCGTGTGTGAGTGTTATTGTGACTTGCTCAGGCGAAATGCTGATGATGGATTTTATTTGCCAGTTGGGGGATGTGAGTTGATCGTTGACTGTTACTGCAGCTACATGCTAAGATGTTGCCAGTTTCAATACCATTCGCTGGGGCCTCGTTATGGTTCCCGTCAACGCACTGTCCGCGACCTCTTCAACATTCGTAGGCCATGAATGGGGGCTTTGGTGCGAACGTGCCATCCACCAGGGGTCCACCCGCGCGACCCTCAAAGATTTATTTGGTCTTCTTCCCAACTCATACTAACAACTAACCCACTCCTCCAGGTCCTCGAAAGCTCAGATTTTTCTCGTCCCACTTGACCATCGGAAACGGAATATTCCGCCTGCGCTCCTCTCCACGTTCATCGCCCTCCTAATCGAAGTTCCCCTCTGCCTAACGTTCTCATTCTGGCTAGCGCGTTGGTTCGCTAAATATCTCTCCGACTCGGATGTTGTTGCTGCGATTACAGAAAAAATGTGGCGTTCGATCGATTGGTGTTATATCATGTATGGGACAGATACACAGCTAGCGGGAATACTGCTGGCCACGCGCCCGAAATGGTTTTTGGGGAATTCGTTGATCGTGAATGTGCTGTGGGTGTTTCCGTGGGCTACATCGTTGCAGGTTGGGATCCCTGTCACCGAGAGGTATGCCGCCAATCTTTGGAGATGAATGATTGTTGCTGATCTGTCTTGATATTTGATGATCCAGCACTGCATGGAAGTATCACTCTTTGGTGTTTGGAGGAAGTCTTGTGGCGAGTTTTGTTGTGACAATTGCGACTGTCGCCATCTGGGCGGTTTGGTTGTTGCATGGCAAAGTCAAGAAATTGTAGCATGTGATGGGCAGATCGGACACTTTGTACATATGCACTAATGACCCTCACACAATGGTATAGGCAGATGCTTCAAGCAGGCGGATATCTGTGTTTTGACATAGGCTGCCGCCTATGTAAAACCAACCTTGAGAAAGTGGGTAATTGAATTGCCGGGAACAGAAGTTGTGGCCCTACAATTCAACGCCACCATTTAATTACGGTCCGGATGCGAAATGGGCGGCCGAGGCCATCAGTCTACCGTGTCAATAGCTTGTAATCCATTCCAATCGAATTCCATATTAGACGCAAAAACCTCAATTGAAAGTCGGAAGATGGAGAGGAGCGGCGCCGAATCGACCCCTTGGTCTTGGCGAACATTTCTGAATATAATTCTGCTTCCCAAAGGCAAGGCCAGACTGGTGAGTGCATGTTCACGCTGGATAGCGAGGAGCGGCCGTCATCGCCGGCGTGAGAGTGAACTTACGGTAAGAATTAGCCGCCAATTTCCGAGTCTCTTCGATGGAAAAGAATGTTTCCGAAGTGCGGATTGAATCAAGCCAGCAGGAGCGCGAGTGAAAATATACCACAAGAATTAGACGCCAATCTATATTTGGTGCTATATTCAACTGAAAAGAACGTGTACTAAACGAGAGAGCAAGAGGCACCAGATTGAACTCATGGCATCGCCATTGGCTGTCAACCGTATGTGACTGTACTCAAGGTTGTCGTCAACATGCGATAATCGTTGAACCCTGAACATCTCTGCAATAGACGTTTCATTGAGCCTTGTGTTGAGGAGCCACAACACGAGGGTCACTTTCGAACTTCACACAGAAAGGCATTATGACACGTGTATTTAAAGGAATAAACGCACTGATAACGCGGCATATAGAGTCTACATGGCACCTTGGAGCACAGCTTGCCAGTAGAAGAAATAGCATGCAGCCTGTCGGAGGTAGCTGGGGCATGAAACACCCGTCCGGAAATATCATTTATAGTGCACAGACGTAAATAGGGAAGCCGTGTGGCACCAGGACAATCGATCAATCATTCCTGCATGGTTTTTTACATGCCATTGGGCCTTTGACAAGCGGCACGACAAGTTTGGACCGCGTATGTGGATTTGCGTGACGTGTAAAAAATCAAAAAGCAGGGATCCCGTATGTATCTGATGGTAGTTGTAGGCCTAATCATGGGTCAGTTATGGCCGCCAGTGCAGTCGTTGTACATACCAATGTCCCCTGGTCACAAGCCTACATCGTATGTCTGTACTGAGTAATTAGGATGCCTCCTATTGTGATTTAGAACCTACTGGGTCGGAGTTGTGTTGCAGATGAGGAATCGCAGATTGATAGTAGGCCTACCTTTTCATTTCGTGCAGATCGCAATACGAAGATGGAGGAGGCTAAGTTTGTCTCATCGAAGAAGTGCCTGAGAAATTTTAGAAAGACAATTGGTAGATATGTGGTCCGGTGACTAGGAAGCTTGAGCAGTGGATGTTCAAGAGGGGCAATGATCAATTGGAATCTCCATCTGTCGAAGAGACTCCAGGAGCAGGCGGTCACAGGCCCACCACTAAGTAGGGGGAAGGGGGGTTGATGGAGTTGTTTGGTCGTGATGCAAAAGATTAGGGGAATTTGATCCTCAACTGTGTCGGACCAGGACGTGGACTGGACCCCAACAGTCCTGGTCTTGACAAGAGGACAAACGTTTAAATTTCTATGTCTATAATACTCTAAGGCGAGTAGATTTCAGTGAAATTCAGGGTGTATAGACGTTTGTAGACGCCTATGGCACGTTGTGTATCACCTTTGCCTCATTGTGTCGTCGTGTTCGCTAATCTCCCGCTAGAATACCCTAATAACTATTCATCTGGCCCCATGTCGCCCGGATCCGAGCCTTGTGCGGCCAGCACTGTTGCTGGTGGGCCAGCGTCGTCGTCCGCAGGCCGCGCACCCGCCTCGAACCTCAATATCAACCCGGCTAAGCTGGTCATCAACCCAAGTACCCCCTCGAGGTCCCCTCCCTTCTCTGCTGTAATGGGCCAGTCCTTTGGGAAGTCACAGACATCCTCGCTGTCACCCACTGGGCCCCCACCTTCGCCCTCGACCACCCAGCGCAGCTTCAGTGCTGCCATGGCGGGTGGTCTACGACTCACTCGTGCTTGGGCTGGCCGACGGAAAAAGTCAGAGGACATAACTAAGATGATGGACCGTTCGGCATCTCAGAGCGATGTTTCATCTGCAAGCCATACCCAGCGCATCGAAGCTACAGCATCTATTTCTTCGTCGCCTGCACAGGTGAGCAAAAGAACCATTTATGTATACAACAAACACGTTGCACGTCCTAAAATAAATTTTATTCATACAGCTCGCGACGCAGGTTCTGAAGAAGGCTGCGAAGACACCGCAACGTCAGCAACATTCCATCCCACCTCCCCCTCCTCCGAAACCTCAACACGCTTCACCTGAAACACAATCGGAGACACCGTTGCGGCCACCACCCCAACCCAAACCGTCGGTTGATTACCGCTCGTCTATCATACCCATCAGCCCCGGCATCTCCTCCGCTGTCAACTATATTCGCATGGAAGACCAAAGAGCCAGCCTCGAGCAAGATCACGTCGTGGACGCTTCAACGCCATCGCCAATGGCCAGGGCCAAAGGAAAACAACGGGAAGACATATACAAAGCGGAGAGACACACGGAGAAAAGGAAAGATGCGGTCGTTGTTGAACAAGGGCCTGATGCGGACAAAGGCAACGCATTGGATAAAGGCGAGATGAAAGATTCTTGGAGAAAAAGCGACTCCACCATGAGCCACCACACTATCCGCCCCGGAGGTCAACCATCTCGTCCCGTGTCTATGGCAGAATCCTTGCAGTCAAATCACACCATCGTTCCCGTCAAACGACAAAGCGCGTTGATCACTGATGCTGATTTTGGCATGGCGGAAGAGGAGGATGATCCCGAAAGTTCAGTTGAAGACAATAGCAACGAACCTGTATCTCAGAATTCTAACATCGATCAGACTCCTTCTCCCACACCTTCAGCGAAGGCAAGGGAACGGCGTGCCATGTCGTTGTCGCTCAATCATCCGGCCATCGCCATGATGCACAAGCTGCCACCAACGCCATCCAGTGCATCTGCAGCCAACCTCACGTTCTCGGACCCGCCTCCACACAGCACGCCTTCATATTCGCGGGGCACCTCGTCCATGCGAACGGCGGCAAGTGCCCAAGGATATATTGCCCCGTCCTCATCGCGTGGTGGCCCAACAGGCAATAACATTCGCACCCAACTCGCAGTGTACAGCACACAACCTCAAGGCCAGCCACACCTGCAGGTCTCTACTGGACCTTCAAACCCGCACGCCCGCTCCACCTCCCCAATTCCCATACATCACCCCCGAGCTGGGACGCACAACCCCTATACCACATTTGCCCCCCCGCCTGAGCCGGAACAACAGTCCTCCAGGCCGGCCTCGCGCCTCGACCGCAGCCTTCCCGCGCTGCCACCTCATGCACAACCCCAGCAGCCACGCCAACCGACGCTCAGTATGAGTGGTGGCTTTGGTCTCGCGAAGCGTGCTGTCGAGAAGATGGGCTTCGGTCGTGCTCTCGGGCTTGGGTCTTCCGTGTCGTCATCGCACCACGGGCACAGCCAGACCTCAGGTTATTCCAGCTCCAGCTCCGGCCACACCTACTCCAATTCCAACACGCCTCCATCGTCATACGGTACCCAGGCCCACGACGGATCGTCGAAGCTCGCTCATTCTTATGGCAGTGAGCTTGCGGCACCCAGGGCGAGTACGAGCTCCAACTCGGGACAATCATCCCATGGTAGTGGGAGTGGAGGCGGCGGTGGATATCTGCACAAGAAGAATCGATCGAAGCATACGCCAGGTGCACCTTCAGTGTCATCTATAACGTCGCACTCCACTTCAGTGTCGGATTCTGATGCAATGGATGTCCCTTCTGGGCCGAACTTCGGGAAGCGCCTACGTGGTTCGTTGAGACGCGGGGGCGGCGGCGGTATTGTCTTTGGTCGTGATCTGAGAAGCGTGGTGAGGGAGACTGCGGTTGGTGTTGGGAAGCCAAAGGGTTGGGGAGCGAAATGGCGTAATTGGGAGTCCACTTCGTCGCTGTCCGGTGATGAAGAGAAGTCTGAGGAAGACAGAGAGAAGAGACATCAGGAAGGCAGGAGGACGAGAAAAATGAGTGTGAAGAGAGGGCAGCTTATGGCACTCGAGGACAGAAAGCTGCCTGCGCTGGTGGTCAGGTGTGCTCAGCATCTACTTTCATGGGGTATTCAGGAGGAGGGTCTTTTCCGGTGCGTCTTTATAACCCGTCTCCGAGCATAAAATTAACTTTTGTCTTACAGGATCCCCGGTCGCGCGCTTCATGTAACTAGGCTACGAGCAGAGTTTGACACTGGTGAGCTATTCTTGCCTGTACATTCAATAGTGTTATGGTTGCTGATATCCCGGTTTGAAGGCGCCGATTTTGACATGACCGATTGCTCGCCTGGTGATTTGGACCCCCACGCTGTAGCGTCCGTCTTCAAGGCCTTCCTCCGCGAGCGTGAGTTGTCAGGTGCTACCTTGTAACGACCGCTGATATTGACCCAATTCCATTAACAGTCCCTGAGCCGATTCTGACAAGCTCCCTCTCGCCCTATTTCGAGGCTGCCATGGCTCAAGAAAGCAGCACAAATGCCAGCAAAGATACCGAAGCGGGCACTAAGCCCCAACTGTCACACAGCGGTAATCGCAGACCTGGGCTACCCTCTGGCCCACGCAACACCGGCGATCTCCCTTCCATGCGGAAAGCCCCGTCACTCACTACGCTTGCCATGCCAAACATGGCGGGTTTCCGCCCGCCGTCGAAGCAGCTTATCGGGACTTTCCAGGCACTTCTCGCCCAGCTCCCGGATGAGAATAGGGATCTCATTCGTACGGTCTCTGAACTCATCCGCGCAGTGGCTCACGACAGCCGCGAGACTAAAATGCCATTGAGCAACTTGTTGCTCGTCTTCTGTCCTAGCTTGAACATGAGCCCACCTCTGTTGCGCGTGCTATGTGAGGCTCAAGGCATATGGGAGGCCCCTGAGCCTAGCTTCGAAGAAGATGATGATATAATTGTTATGGACATCCAAAGAGATAATGAGGACGCTGAGTCTTATGAGGATGCACGAGACGGGACTGAAGAAGATGGAGAGAGTATGGGGCGCAAGTCGGAGGACACACAGAGCTTGGTTGGGTATAATGCGTCCACCGAAGATGTGTACAATGGCCTGTCGATGTCGTCCGCTCTGAGGCAGGAAACGCATAGCCGCAAAGCTTCCGGTGCTACTTCATCTCTCAATGATTGTTCATCTTTCAACTCCACCTCGGAGGACTATGGCAACACATCCCGGCTTTACTCGGACGTCCATTCGCAGTCTGTCTCCCCGCCACCACTCTCATCATCTGCAGAGTCTCTGGATACACCAGCCACATCCTCCCTTCATGATTCCTTACCTGACCTGCCAACCACCACCCAAGAAGCGTTTAAGGTGCCTCAACTAAGTGCAAGCCCCGTCATCGCAGACAGCGTGTCCATGGGACTGTCGACGTCTAGAAGACCCATCATTGGCAACCCTGTCCTCATAGATCCACCAATTCAGTTCCCCTCGATCAAAGAGAGCGCCTCTGCCGTACCTGCCAAACTCGGGAAACGCCGCTCGATCCCTATATTGTCGCTCCCAAACCTCACCTTCAAGTCGGCATCGTCTTCAGATAGCACTGATTCCCCGTCCTCGTCCTTAGCAAATCGACCGAAGAGAATGAAAAAGCCTTCGTTGCAACTTCTATTCCAGAAGTCATCGTCGTCCCTCTCGTCCCCCAAAGCATCACCTGCCCAATCTCTTAGGCCAACCATTTCCAGCCCTTACCTCCAGGCGCGCTCGGCAAGCGATTCGTCCGTCTCGACACCGCTATCGACCGTAACCGCGCCTCAAGCAAGCACTACAACGCTCCCTAAATTTCCCCCAAGGCTTGACACACCCATTGAGGGTTCCGCTTTACGCTTCGGCCAGGGCCTAGGCGTGCCAGTCGACGAGACTCCTGCGACGCCTGAGACGAAGCCAGAACACCATGAAAAGCCGTTCAATCACCCATCGGTTGTGGTTTCTCGCCCACTCCCCGCATCTCCAATCGCGGGATATCCAACCTCTCGGGCATCAGCTTCTTCAGCATCCCTTATTGTGCGCCCAGGCTCCACCCCTATCGCAGATCGATACCATCGCGCTGCTTCTCCATCGCCGTCTCTGGCGTTGAGACCATCAACTTCGCAACTGTCTCTGGTGACTCCATTGGAATACACAAATTCAGCAGCTGTTAGCCACCTTCGTCCGAACCCGACATCTCGCTCAAGAGGATCATCTACATCGAGCAATGCATCATCAAACCATCTGGGCTTGCTTGACGAAGATGTTGAGCAGGAAGATTGGACGAAGAGTGTACTTCTCGCTGCCGATGGCGGCTGGGCTAACCAGCAGCAGAATAATCAAAGATAAATCCTTATCCCTTGTTCCTTTCGTGAACCTTAACAAAATGTACCCCGTTGTCGCAGGACGAACGGGTCACGAAGCATGGCTCGCCCATCTCCCTTCTCTCCGCTACTTGTTCACGTCGTTGGCTAGGCCGAGCACGTCATATATATATCCCTATTTCCGTCAACAACACCGCTATCTCATCGCATGCATCTACCTACATACATTTTGGTGATCTCTTTATAGTTTACGCTTTCCTGTCACATTTGCATCCATTTCTCTTCCTTTACATGCATTTGGACAATTCACTTGACCGTCTCACCCCACTCCCTGTCTCCATTTTGGAATCACCATACATCTAACGCTGCACTGATATATCCGCCCTACGTTGTTTCGTCTTTGAAACAGTCTGCTCTGCAAGAGGGTTGAATTCACAATCTCCAGCAGTTCTAATCACATTCTCACGTTCGTGCTTGTTTCTGAGTTGAAGTCTTTTTCTTCGATATCTTACCCTCGCAACCCGCTGATGAATGTGTTCAAGTCGAGTCACTGCTCAAAGACACTCGATTCCTTTGGTGACACATGAGGTGATCAATTGGATGTTTGGGGAATATGTCGAGCAAACGCTTGGTAATCGACGAATATCTGCTGCCAAGCGATTCAACGTATACCATAAATGCAGGCAAGGCATTTCGAGTCTGAGATTTCAGTTATGAATGGCACCTCGTCCATATTACTAGAGAGATATCAGCAACTCAGATGTGACCCAAGGGTGGTCTAGATAATTGACTCACTATCGTGGACAAGTATTGTGGCAATCATGCAGCCCCCTGATGTGCATCCTACTCATGATGCAAGTCTCTACCCCACAGTCTTCCTGTTTCAAAGTTTTCAGTCTATTAAACGAACAGATTTATGACCAGCATACCTTTTCTCGTTTTTGCAGGACTTGATGGCCACACATGTATTCGTTGTATAGGAAGCGCAAAAAACACATTGTGCGACAAGCCGTTGGTTTGGTGGGTACTACGAGCTCTTAGTGGGGTTCTTATATTGAAAAGTCGCATGGTTTGCAGCTATTTATTCGCAACACGACAAAGGCACCGCAGCTTGGAGGGTAAAGAAGCATTGAAAGTTACTAACTGGATGTGGCGAATATTTGTGAGATAGGATCATCACATAAGTATAGACCAGCGGCGAAATTTATCCTTCCTTGCGTGTCACTTTCGAGGTGCGACTTCAAGTTCAAAAGATGTAACAGCAACCATCAAAGGTATTGAAGCCTGGACAACAAGACTTGAACAGGTCTTGGTGTAGCATAATGCGTCGGAGATTCCGACTGTCTCGAAAGTAGAGATCATTTCGAAGAACAAGTTTGAAGAATATTCAGTGAAGGAGCAGGGAGGCGTCCCACCCATGCCCAAGAACTCCTGAGACGACAGGATGAAAATAGGAATTCTGATGGCTTGGATTGGTTGGCAAAAATAATGGTGTTCGGTACGTGTGGTTGAGCTAAAGGCCTGCTTCTTGAATGGTGCATTGTTCCCAGCGGCTTACAGTACTCAGCTCGGTATCGCTGAAGAAAATATTTTCCAATCGCAGTTACAGCGTCTTCAGCCTCTTCTAGCAACAGGGCAGCTCAAGGAGGCCTCCATCTCTCACTTTGGGTTGGGGAATAATTACAGAGCAGTCAGCGCAGCGATAATCAATACGTTCTCCTTATTGCCGCTCCAACAGGTTTCCGTCTCATCGAGCCTTCTACAGGCCATGTCCATAGCGAAGCTAACGAAGCCGCTGGCAGAATTTAGCCCACCCACTGGGATGCCGCCTATTTGAACGCCTGCCGACAGATAAGCTTAAGCACATCTAACTTTTAACAGCCAATGCGGGCAAACTCGAAGGCAGCAGCTTTCCCAATGACATGGGAGTCGACGTTGTTAAAGTGGGCACCAGTATAAACCTGATTCTAGGCCTGGTCAATATTCCTGCGATCTAAGGGCTTCGTAAGTTCTTCCTGGAGGTGTGTTCAGCTTCCAAGCCTGCTGCTGAGCCTTCTAATCGCCTTGCTTCCAGAATATGTTCGTGAGGAATTGGACAGCACCAGAAAATATGCCGGCATCTGCGGGGTTAGATTGAATGGTGTCTGGAAGGAGATCCTCAAGGTCGACTGATGTCCCAGCCATTGATCAGTGTAGTTGTTTCACAGCGAGGTTGGCGATTGTATTCTAAAGTAAAGTCTCAGCCAATTTCACATTCAAAAAGACAGGGATGGAATGTTTACCATCCTGAAGACCGGGAAATGCATTCAGTTGCTTGGGCATTTATAGGTGCAATGTTGAACCTAGGTCCTAGATACCAGGTTTGTTCGCGTTGCACGGCTGAACAGAAATGTCAGCTCGAAGCGTCGATTGCCAACAAGGAGGAAACGAATCATGTATGGCAGTAATTGAACATAGCCGCCAGAAACGGTAGTAATCATTGGGTCCAAAGGACGGACCTAGGCTCAGGGCTGCGGGACCTGGGACAGACAGTCTGGACAGGGGCTGGACAGGCCCCTTTGAACTCGTACGGAGAAATTGACTGTCACAAAAAGATCATGTGTGGGCAGTTCGGGTACTTACTGATAACCTATATGTGGCGTCAAACGCGTTGCAAGAACTTGACAAAGTCACATATAGTCATCTCATCAATATCATCAATAAGTCATGGGAGATCGTGACGTGACTGCGCATGGTATCAGGGATATTGATGATGGGCCGTTGGCGAGGGCAAATGATAAGCAAAAGGAGGCAAAGGGCTATCGCGGGCGCGCGGTCTTCGCGTCTGCGGGCTCAGCGCTCAGGACTCGGTGCCTGTTGACAAGTGACCAGAGAAAAGAAAGAAGCACAAACACACACAACTTGGAGCTCGAATGGCTGGCGACTCCATCACCGCGGACGAGAACATTTAAAGACGCGTTAACCGCAAAGGCCACTCTTTCCCCTACCAGCATCTTGCCTCTGAGCGTGTCAACCGTCGACAGTGACGAGGCCCCATAGACAGCCTTCCAACCCCCATGGCGTCCGATGCCGTTAAAAAAGTTCAAAATAAGCTCTTCAGAGGCGGTAACGCGGAGCCCGAAGCACTTCAAGACCGTGAAGAACCAGCGCTCACTATAGAAATCCCAAAACCATCCTCCGCACCGACTCCCCCGCCAAAGCTGGGGAAGTCATCGGATCCGTCACCGAAGGACTCCACCGAGCCCCGAGAGGAGCAGCTGCAGACATATCGACAACGCCTTGCTCAAAAATTGGGGGGCGAGTATCAGGGCACAGAGAAGTACAGGCTGCTTCAGGATGGCCAGAGGGAGAGACACTGGAAACGATGGGGCCCTTATCTGAGCGATCGCCAATGGGTATGTTCAGAATCCTTAGAATCGCCTGCAATACGACCTTGACGCGTCCATATTGTGTCTTCAAAGGCTACTGTACGCGAGGATTATTCGGCCAATGGTGATGCATGGAGTCACTTTCCCCACGAGCACGCGCGTTCTCGCGCTTACCGCTGGGGTGAAGATGGTATTGCCGGAATATCGGACAATCACCAGCGTCTCTGCTTCGCTCTCTCCCTCTGGAACGGAGAGGATCCTATCCTCAAGGAACGCCTTTTTGGTGTCACGGGCCATCAAGGCAATCATGGCGAGGATGTCAAGGAGCTCTACTACTATCTGGACTCGACCCCGACGCATTCTTACATGAAATTTCTGTACAAATACCCTCAGCGGAGGTATCCTTACGAGGACCTTGTGGCAGAAAACCAGCGTCGGGATCGAGAAGTTGCTGAATACGAAATTCTAGACACTGATGCATTCGACGGGGATCGGTATTGGGACGTCTTCATCGAGGTCATTTTTTTTGCGCCTATATTCTACTATCAATCTAACTCGTCCTGTCAACAGTATGCGAAGGATGCCGATGACCCAGACAACATTTATGTCCGTATCACCACGTACAATCGCGGCCCCGATCCTGCTACTCTCCACATTATCCCTCAGTTCTGGTTCCCCAACACTTGGTCATGGCCGTTAGAGAAGCCCCCGATGCCTTCCTTGACAGGCTCGATTCGTGGCTCAGACGATAACAAGATTGGGTGCGTCACAGCGCGTCACCCCACCCTCGGTAAAACGCATTTATACTGCCTTCCTTCCCCGCCTCCCGTCGGTCCCTCCAACAACTTCGAAGTCGATCCCAACCTACCGGCAGTGGAACCTGAGCTGCTGTTTACTGAGAACAACACAAACTTCTGCAGGTTGTATGGCGGGACTAACGAGACGCCGTACGTGAAAGACGCGTTCCATGATCACATCATCCCAAGCCACCGCCCACCTACTTCAGACTCCCAGGAAGGCTTTTTTGCGCCCCGCATTCGCGCTCGTACCGCGCCATCCTTTAATGCTAGGCGCCCCGATATTCCTGAGTCAGGCCCGTGCACACCCTTCCCGCCCACAAGTGCCTTCGTCAACCCTGAGATGAAAGGCACTAAATCTGCGGCACACTACGTGTTTAAGGACGTCCCGGGCAATGGAGGCTGTGCTGTGGTGCGTCTCAAGATCACGCCGTCGCGCATTGGCAAGGACGCGTCGTTGGAGCATGAGATTGCCTTCGATGATGCTGTGGAGGAGAGAAGGCAGGAAGCGGATGAGTTTTACGCGATGCTTGTGATGGGACCGATCAGCGACGATCTCAAGCAGATCATGAGGCAGGCTCTGGGAGGAATGCTCTGGACGAAGCAACATTATAGGTTTATTCAGAAAGAATGGATCGAGGGCGATCCTGGCCAGCCGAAGCCGCCACCAGAGCGGAAGTTTGTTCGAAACAGGGTCTGTTTGGCTTTCAATACTCCTTTTCCCGGCGGCTCATCTTTTTTTTTTTTTCGCTTGTAGGAGTGGAGGCACATGCACATCGAAGATATCCTCTCCATGCCAGACAAGTTAGTTGGAAGCTGACTGGAACGGTCCCTTCGCTTACCACCGGCTTTTTTCTTCAGATGGGAATACCCGTTCTTCGCCGCATGGGATACCGCTTTCCATTGCATTCCTCTTGCCGTTGTCGACCCCGCCTTCGCCAAATCTCAACTTGATCTTCTTACGCGTGAATGGTATATGAAGCCCGATGGCCAAATCCCCGCGTACGAATGGAATTTTAGTGATGTAAACCCTCCCGTCCATGCATGGTATGTTGATTATCTCCAATCTCGGCTCATTATGGATCCTCCTTATCATCAACATCGATTGCCATCAGGGCGACGTTCCGTGTTTTCAAAATCGAACGAAAATTGACTGGTAAAGAAGACCTAGCATTCCTTGAGCGTGTATTCCAGAAGCTGTTGCTGAACTTTACTTGGTGAGTGGTATACTAACATCATCGATTATTGAATACTCAATATCGATGTCTTTTTGAGGTGGGTTAATCGCAAAGATCAGGGTGGTAATAATGTCTTTGAGGGTGGTTTCCTCGGATTGGATAACATTGGTGCCTTCAATCGCTCTGAGCCCCTTCCTACTGGTGGTACATTGCGCCAAGCAGACGGTACTTCTTGGATGGCGTTTTATTGTCTCAACATGTGTGTATTGGGCTTAATTCCGCTAGTTTTCGAAAAATACTAACCGCTAGCAAGGTTGAACATGGCTCTGGAACTTGCGAAGCACAACCCTGTATACGAAGACATCGCGTCCAAATTCTTTGAGGTAAGAACGCGGCCTCCACCATTAGGACTTTCCACGTCCTTATGATGTTCCGACAGCATTTCATCTTCATTGCCGATGCCATGACCTACAAGGAAGGTGATGATGAAATCAGTCTCTGGAACGAAAAAGACGGAATGTATTACGACGCTATAGAGTTTGGCCCTGGCAACGCCATGCAGCTTCCAATCCGCAGCCTCGTTGGGCTCATTCCCCTCTACGGCACTCTTGTTCTCGAGCCTACAGTGCTCAACCGTTTCCCCGGATTCAAGAAACGCGTCGAATGGTTTTTAGATAACCGCCCAGAAGTTTCGGCGAGGAATATGGCCAACATGAAAGGTGATTGGGATTCCAACTTCTGGAGCCTCATTCCTCATGATCATTCTAGTTCGCGGAAGGGAGCAACGTAGACTTCTTGCGCTGGCAAGCAAGGAGCGCCTGGTCAAGATTTTGGAGAAGATGCTAGACGAAGATGAATTCTTGAGCGAGCATGGTATTAGATCGTATGTGCCGTTCGCTGAATGTCGTGGCCGTTGTTGACGAAATGTGTTCCTCAGACTTTCCAAGTTACATAAAGAACATCCATGGGGAATGGATGTTAACGGGCAGCGATATGAAGTTGGCTATTGGCCTGGGGATTCGAAGTCGGGCATGTTCGGTGGTAACTCGAACTGGAGAGGCCCCATTTGTGAGTGATCCCCCCGATCGCTTCCTACTTGTGTCTCATGTCATCTTTTAGGGCTTGCGACCAACTTCCTCCTTATCGAGAGTCTGCAACGCTTTTATCAATATTATGGTGACGATCTCCAGGTAGGTACATTTTCCCCTTCATAAATCCTCCGTTAATAGCAAACATATTCAGGTTGAATGCCCAACTGGTAGTGGCGACTACATGAATCTCGTGTCTGTAGCAGAAGAAATCCAACACCGTATTATTCATATTTTCGGTCGCGATATGCAGGGTCGTAGAGCGACGAATGGAGGAAACACGAAGCTGGATCACGATCCTCATTTCCGCGATTATGTCTGGTTCTACGAAGTGAGTAATTCCTTTGATTTACACTCGCTCTTAAATGATGTCTCCCATAGTTTTTCCATGCTGATAACGGTCGTGGTCTTGGGGCTTCGCATCAAACCGGCTGGTGAGTTTCGTCTAAGCTTTTCACCCATCAAAACACCCCTCATTTGCCTTTAATCAGGTCCGGCCTTGTTGCATACCATATTATTCAAAGCGGAGTGAATTGCCGCCTGCCGAAGACCCCAAAGAGTCAGTACTAGCTTGAATGTGTCTGGACAAAGAAAATGGCTGACTTCAGCATCCCAGCTCCTCGCAGCCTCGCACATCACTACTTCGACGACGTGTGTTATCTTGTCGAGATTTACCTTCTGAAGCTAACCTTTCGTTAGGTCAATGATACTGTTTCCGAAGCCGGTGACGAGGCCAAATCAGCGTTCAGTGCTTATGCCGATTCTGTGTATACGCTTGGCGACCTCTCCCCTGATGCCCTGTAATTTCCACGCATGCAATGGACTCAGCATTCTGTAGCGACTTAGGCAAACTTCACAACGGACTCAACGCCATGTAGAAATAGTTGAACATACAATAGATATTGTACTTCGTAGCTCACTCGCGTCGTTTAGACCGAGGGTTTCTGATTTTCCGTGGTGCATATAGCTCCTGTGAGAATACAATCATTCGTTGAAGGATTCTGTGTATTTATTGAGACCTGCAACGAGAAAATTTGTATAATACCATAGACCTATACTACAAGAAGAATTGTCCACAAGTTCATCTGGCAGGCTGAAAAAGGCAAGGTCAGCCTTGGGGAAATCCTAGACTGTCGATTATACACCTAGACTCGGATCAGTTATCGAATCCCATGGGAGAATCTTCAATAATCCTGATCGGCACCGATACCCTTAATGGAAGGAAAGACTCTGCTGAGCCGTGGAATAATTGAAACATCACTGAGATCCTGTCCAAAGGTGATTACTTACGAGATGGAAGACAGGTACAGTGATCGAAGTCATACTCACATTCACGGGAACGTTCCCAGCTTGAAAGCCCCCAACCTTAATGCTTTCGTCGACTCTGAGTCTGCCTTGCCGGTCCAAATGGCCACCCACATCAATTTCGCAGAGGGACGGGGGATTTCCCAGACTTCGCCCTCACCAGCAGGTTAGTTGGTCGTTGAATGACGTATGTCCCCCAATCTCATTTTGAACCTGGCGTCGGAGGGATACCTTGATCTTGACGCGGGAATGAGGGCACACATATGATGTATTATCTTTCGTTCCTGGTAATCTGGAAGAAGAGACATAATGGTGTCGACCTATGATGTTAGTTTTTAAAGATACGGTCACAAATCTCGGATTGCGAAGGCCAGGAACAAGAGGAGAAAATAGATTGGTGACTTGTTTGCTCACGCTGACTAAATGGATAATGAATTAATGATGGGTTGCCTCGCATGCGTCAGATTGGCACAGTCTATCAAGGCAACAGTGTATCTGATATATGCAAACCTTCCTTCGAAATCAAACTTGAAGCTTGAAGCAGTGAAAACACGTAAATACCAGACGCAAAGATTTGGAGACAGCCAGGTAGCCTGATAGACCTGTTAATGGAATTGGAGTCTCTGTTCAGATTGCATCTTTAGCCCCCTATCGGATGACTTGGCCTTGGTCGACCTGGTCTCTTATACAGGCCACACGACTTGCGTAAGTTTGACGGTATCTGGTGCCAATCACCATTCACAATCAGCCTTGTGCAATACTTTCGATCCTCAGAAAACCAGAACGCGTCACTTGACGATCGGGCAGTGCAATCGTCAACGCATGAGGCAGATAAAACAGAACCTAAGATCCACTTTTCGCCAGCTCGCATGAATGGCTCGGCTACGTATAGGGATGTTCTTGGGAGAAATTCAGATCGAGATGATGCCATCATGGCACTTTCCTTACCAACTTCCCCAAAACACACCCACAAGTACACCCATAATTCACAGCTTATCTGACCTGCCCTAACCCAACTTCAGACTCTCTCTCTTCACTATATCATGACCATGTATGCTCAGCCTGAGCCGATGTGTGTGTAGTGTCTATGCGAAGTCCAAGCCAAATTTGAGCGACAGTCCTTTCTGCCTCCGGGTGCGACACAACTACTGATCAAATGCTCTAAAGACCTGGCTAGCCAAGTTCAAATTCTATCGATTTCCACAAGCTTTGAACCCATTTTTTGAGCAACCTAACAGGGAATCTTGGACAGTGCAATCCGCATGTCAATTCTTCTTCTGATTTGCGTGCTTCATGGGTATTCCATCCTCTCTAGCTTGTTTTAGTCAAGACACTTAACTATGGCTCATGCTGTCATACCTCAAAGCGACATTCTGTACGTCTTCGTTAAGTATGGGCTATTCATAGAGTTACTCAAGCTCGCATCTGGTAATAGGGCTCCGGCACTATCGTGTCCCGAAGGATCACCTGGCCATTCTCACCAGGCTAACCGCGAATAGCACATCATTTAATTGTTCTCGCACTCATCATGCCTTGAATCTCGCGGGAGTATCCACTTCATGACAATGATTTCGTTAAATGTTTTGTCTACACTTGTACAAGGCAGCAGAAGCGGAAGTAACTGAACGCATTTGGATATGGGTGGGCGCAAAACTTTATAAGGACGTGCTTGGTTGTACAGGGAAAACCGCTAGAACCCAAGCAACTGCACTCACCTCATCATGTCCAACGTCTCTACAGTTCAAATCCCTGCGCGGTATTCTGGAATTATCTCTGGCGTATGTCTTTCGTTCGCATGTTTCTGGGTTTATTATCTGATATGCTCGATCGTGTTGTAGCTTGCTCGCTCTCCACGCAAGCAGCGTGCAGTTATCAGGATCTATGATTCTACGGGCTTGGAAATCTTCAGGTCCATTCTCATTGGAGATGGGCAAAACGTCCCCTTGAAGGAACAAATCGACCCGTCTTCGACTGGTCTTGCATTCGGCCCATTTGATTATGACGCGTCCGTGATGATCAGCATCGAGAACGAGAAGGACGGTCATTTCTGGCCTTCCCATGGTCTTGCACCTATCACTGTAAGACGCCGCATTTAGTTGTATATTAAACGTTATCTCTAATGAGCTTGGTGCAGGTCAACAAGGCCCCCACCGCCAAGCATCCCACCGCCATTCGTGTTACCACCGTAAGCATTTTGGCTGCCATGTCAGGGTAGAGACACAGTACTGATAGTGGGAATAGATTCTCTCGGAGGACAATGCTGACGAACAGGACTTCGACGATGCCATCATTACCATCTTCGCTTTCCAGTAGTATGGCTCTTAGGATGTACATATATGAATATGACTGGGTATTACCGAGTACCAATTATCAGGTGTATGATGTTGTTTTATTTGCTGTATAGTGCGAAAAGTGGGTGAAAATACGTGATGTCCTGAAGTGTGAGCTGCTCAAAAATGCTAGAGTTCACGCCAGGAAAGTAAGTTATATCGCAGACAAGAGTATTGGAATACATCTACCCATATACAATTTTTTTGTTCATCAACCACGTTACGCAATTGCGAAGTGGTATTACGTTTGGATTCAGAGACATGGCTTAAACTTGATGGCATCAAAGCGTTCTCAAACCTGAACACGTCTCAGCTAGCCTGCAACTTGGCACCCGCATCTGGTATCTCACATTCTCTGCAGCCATTATCGGTGGCTTCGAGTTTGATTTTAGACCTCGTTAATCCATGCATGACACTTGGCCAGATGCAATCGAGTTGTACCTGCTCAATAATTCCCATCGCATCCGCTTACTGCAAGTGCCACCGGACAAGTGACGGATATCCCACTAGTAATGCTATATGACTGGCACTTCTCGTTTCTGAAGACATGTCGCACTTCAAAGTCTGCCAATGTACCTGTTGCTCAGAAGTCCTGCTCATTGTGTCTGGAGTCACTCGTATCTTTTTTATGATGTGATTAATTATGCCGTTGTTCTGTCGTACTATGCATCCTGACCCCCTTCTGCTACTCTGAGCTGTCAGCTGACTCGGAGTCTTGTTTTCAGTACGACGGCACTATTAAACTACCGGATAATCATACCACCTATGCACTACATACTTACATGGGGTCCTGTACTTCTGATGTATTCTGTTAAACCAGAATCGCTTAAAGGAGCTCTGTCACAGAGGTAAGAATGCTGCAGCGACCTGCCTCACCGCACTGTCATCAGTCTACCTGCCATTCACCGGGGCTATCGTGTACCGGCCGTTACCTTGCCCTTTTCTGGAAGCAAAGAAAACACAGCATCTGCCTCTCATAGAATCAAGCCCTCGTTTATTGCTGACATTGACTGATGAGATAAAGGCTAACCTTCGAGGTCTCCACATTTGTAATACGATGGGTCGGAATCATCCATCACCAACTAGTACTAGCGATAGTGTGACACTTATGACACTTACTTCTCTTGACTCTCTTGACACATTTGACCAAATCTATTGATTGAAGGGTCTCAATCGACGATTCTGACTATTCCAGTCTTCCCTGCTCGTTCACTTTGATCTCTTTTGGAAGTCCAAGTTCCCATGCATAGCTTGCACTTTGTACAAGGCGTTTTTATGAGGCCGACTACTGAGGGAGGGGATATGACCTATATTCGGACAGGCTTCTCTAAACGCTATAAAGCCACGACCAATTGACACAAAAGGCCCAGCAACCACTAATTGATTCGCAAGACCCAGCACCTCAAGTACCAGAATTATAATGTCCAACACGGTCACAGCTCTGATCCCCATTGGCTACTCGGGTCTTGTAACAGGCGTAGGACATCACTGCGCCATCTTGACCTACGCATGCTGACTGCTGGCTTGGAACTGTAGCTCTCTCGTGCTGAGTACAAACAACGAGTTATTGTCAAGTTTTATGACGCAAAGAACGAGGAGATCTTCGGCTCTATTCTAACTGGAAGTGGGGAGAACCAGCCTTTGAAGGAGCAGGTTAACCAGGACTCGACCGGCATCACATATGGCCCATTCGACTTTGAAGCGACCGTAAGGATCACCATCGAGCATTCCACCAATGGTAGCAGCTTCACGCCGTCGAAGGTCATTGCACCTATCACTGTATGCCTATCAACAGGATGTGTGTTCGCCAGTATTCACGGCTAATCCATTTTTATTTTATCCTCATAGGTCTCGAAGGCACCCACCGCCAAACATCCTACCTCCATCCGCGTCACGACTGTAAGTCAATCCAATGTTTTTGCCTTGACAAGATTCTAATGGTGGCTCCAGATTCTCTCGGAGGATGCCAGTGACAATGATTTCAATGACGCGATCATTACCATTTTCGGTTTCCAGTAAACAGCTCCTCGTTGCGTGCGACGAAGATATATCGAATATGGGTTTGAAGTATCGTGAAACCAAGATTGACATGTAGTAGCGCATGAATAGTATCTGATGCGTCCAGAACATCCCGCGATGCGAATGAATTTGAGCAGCTAATCATACCAAGGAATCGTCTCGAAGTTGTAAAGGCACCCGACGATATTTCTAAAATCATACTGTATCAACGTCCGTTGGCTCCATCTTGGCCGTTAGCGCCATCCTGTCCTCTTTGGCCGTCTTGGCCATCGCGACCATTGCGACCATTGCGACCACCTTTACCGTTCCGCCCATCCTTCGCGCGATGTCCGTCTGAGCTGTGGTGTTCGTGTCGGTCGTCATGGTCGTCATGGTTGTTGTTTTTGTGCCTGTGTCGCGACTTGTCGTCCTTGCGATGTCCGTCATCCTTCTCATGATGGTCTTTACCATGCCCGCGGCTGCCAGACCGTCCTCGTCCTCCGGTTCCGCCCTTTCCTCCTTGTCCGCCTTTCCCGCCTTTTCCCCCTGAGCCTCCACGGCCGCCAGTATTGAGAGCCCATTGCTCGCATCCTTCTTCATACAAGCCGTGATCGCCTCTGCTTCCGGCACGATGTTGTTGAGAAGAGCGGTATTGATCCCAAGAGGGAAGATGCTGATCGGCTAGGCTCGAGTATCTCACTGGGCTTCTCTGAGTCACAAGCGTAAGCGGGACAAGAAATAAGAAATCGAACAGTGAGTCTGTGATCACGGACCTCTGAGGAATGAGAGCGACTAGCAAAGACAGATGCAATGAACATCGCGGAGAATACAAGGATCTGGACCGTCTTCATGGTTGCGATCGAACGTTAAGGGGTCCAGCATAGCGGATACTGCGTCCTTATATACCTGCGCGGCATGTGACGTACGCTAAGGAGCGTAAAAGAGAGTGAGACATCAGACCGGAAAGGAAATCAAATTTCCTTTTTGAGCGATGAATACATGACGCAATCAATAGGAGGTTTTGGTTTGTTTTAAATAGCCAGAGGAAAGACATCACAGGAAAAGGGGGGTGATTTGGGGTAATTGCGTGCGCGGTCATTGTTGTTGCTGAAATGTGGCGTGTGGGCCACAACCCTGGGAATTGAAATTTCCCACGCCTTTCTTGATAAATGGCAACGGCAAGTGATGTAGCCTTTGTTCTTGCTCACCAACAAATTTCAAACTTGTGCCCCAACTATTTCATAGGTATTTTAATGATTATATCTGCTCAGATTGTTTATACATTGTGCTGCAGCTACGGGATGAGGAACCGTTTAGAATTCCCGAGTCAGCATGCCGATTTATGAGCATTGATCGACAGTTTCTTCTTCCAATGCTATCTGTGCCTGGAGTCATTACAACGACTGTCGGACCGACCTGGATACGTCAACAACATATGTTTCCAGGCACTTGTACACTGTACAGTCACCAATGCAGTGCTACACTTGATATTGCCATTATGTTCACAGCTGAGGTGACTCAGATCGACGACCCTTGCTCCACGAGTCACTGAGCGAATCGCCATGCCCTGCAACTAATGATAGGGTTGCAATGACAAAATTTCTTTAAAGGCGTTTCCGATGATACTGTGTCAGGTCAATCTCAATCTCATAATGGCCCATTCAGCGCGTGAGGAAGAACTCCTCATTATCCGATCCATCTACTGCGACGCATACAACACATTCAACACTGTCGATGATACCCACTTCATTTTCCGCTCTGTTCCCATCGCCCTTTCTCTTACCCTTCCTCTCACGTACCCAGACCCATCTTATTTGCCTGAAATTTCCCTTGATTCGGATGGTCCTGAGGTCAACAAACTCCAGTTGTTCGAGCTTCAGATGCGGCTGGATTCAATCTTGCACTCCAAACCTGACGAACCGGTTCTATTTGAACTGACAGAAGAGACAAGAGAGTTTACCGAAAGTTTGCGCAATGATATAACGACATGCTTTGACGAGGAGGAGGAGGAAGAGGTAAATTCGGATATGTATGTCGACTCCAACGAGCTTGATAGGCGTGCGCTTCCTACTTTCAGCCCTATTTCGCCTACTAAAACAAACTGAATCATGTCTCAGGAATCTCGGATCTTGCAATCGTTAAAAGCCATATGGGCTCGACAACACTGGCAGATATTATGAGCAGGCTACCATCAACCATAAAGCTTTTGCACGCAGAAGTTGTGATGCGAACCGACCTTCGTGAGAAATACCAAGCAATGCGTCGAAAAATCCAACAAACCGCTACTCAGGGTCTCTATGACCGCCGCAAGAAGGACGCTACCTGGACCTATTTTGGGAAGGAGGAGATCGTGTTTCATGGAACACCACGCCATAACGTGAGCTCTATCGTGAGGTCCGGATTCATTGTTCCTGGCGAGAAAACTTCTGAAGGTACACGAGTTGATGTACGATGCGGGTCAACTTGGGGAAGGGTAAGTCACATTCTTTGCACCGAGGAGTTTTCCTGAAAGATCACTCTTCAGGGTATATATCTGTCTCCTAGTCCAGAATTTAGTCTTAGGTGAGTTCACAAGTCAACCGGCAGGGTACACACTTAAGTATTCGACAGTTACACAGACTATAGTGCGGCCGGTGTCAAAGGGTATCGTCGTCTTTTACCTGGGCAAAAACTTGTGCGTCCAAGATTTGACCTCCTCATCCCACCGGTGATTCACTGACAGTTGTATCAAAAGATCGTCTGTGCAGTTCTCATGGGCCGACGCCGCCTTATGACCTGGATCACGTCGTCGCATACCCCCCAGATTGGAATAAGGATACGATAGCCATGTTTCGCCAGGCAAACATGAGTACATCGTCTTCAACTCTGCACAGGTCCTCCCGCTATACGTTCTGCACCTCGGCCAGAGCAGACATGCGTCAGGTCCAGAGCATCTGGCTTTAATCAAAACACCTATGGAGGGAAATCTTACATACTATGCGCGCAAACACTTGCCTAATGGCTTTGGCACAGCCAGTGGACATCAGTTCACGGTCCTAGAAATTGCACCCATTGACGATGATGAAGAACTATGGGGTGAATATCAACACACCGATGGCCAAGCGGAGGGAGAATTTCAGGACGAGCAATTGAATTCCAGGGCTAGTTTATTAGGGCCAGTTGTTATACTGACTCCAACGATACCATGGCACCCACAAATTAGCGGGAAACTGATGCGGAGTTCGAAGCATGTCCAACTTTGAATTGATCAAGCTCAAGCGTCGACGACGCTGTCAAGGACCACATCAAGTGGACCCCTCCACTTTTTTGCTGAGCCTCACAATGGCATACCATGCAAGGACAAAAACATTTGAAGCGCCAGATCAACTATATGGTTGTTCTTCTCCCTGAGTGCGCACCGGATGATTATATGAACGACACATTTTTGTACAGTACTCGTTCAATTTGCAGAAGTTGCATTTGAACCTTCTGAAGGCCGGAAGATTTACAGGGGACAATTGCCACCTGAGCTCATTTGCCCAGGGACTACAAGGAATGCCTATATCTCAACTTGCCAAACAATTCAATCGAGAGCCGTGTCGTATCCAGGTTTATTCAAATGTTGCAAGCCTCATCAAAGGTTCATCCATGACTGCTGTTGTGTAAATTTGTCCCAACCCCATCTACGACACCCAATGCCCAAACCTCTTTCACATCCACATAAGATTCTTGTTTGATGTCAAGCCAAAAGTAGTCGCCAATAGATTCTTGAAGAACGCAGATGAACAAACGCTACTACCATCTTCATGGATCGACGATAAGATCATAGTAGGCAAGTTAAACTTGAGTCCATGATGCAAGTGCAATGTTCCCTCTGGTCAAGATCGCTGCTGGTGTTGTGGTTCAAATTCTACAAATAATACAGGTGTGTGTGATTTGAAGTGTTGAACCTAGCTGATTTACACGACTAAATCTTTATAAATCATCTCAGACCCAATCAGAAACCACTGGATGTCGTGATAGCAATCAGGAATATTGTTCTTTTGTGTGCAAGCTCAAGTGGCAGTGTCTTGCCTCCAGAATGCACCGGACATTGCCCAGTCTTTATAAAGTAAATTGCAAGTATATTTACTATTCCCTAGTGCAAAACTTACCGAAAGGAAATTCCTTTTCAAGCCATGAGGACATGACGCAATCACCAGGAGGTTGTAAATT